>JADBJO010000513.1:424273-429273 GCA_016801955.1 Conus betulinus | reverse complement strand
AATAATGAATAAAGAGTGAACAAGAAGAGAAGTAAAATTAAGAAAAAAAAAATGCCCAAAGTCTAAATCTGTATTTCTTCAGTAAATAATCAACACTGAAACATCTGGCTATAACTTTTTCATTATCCTGAGTGTTTTTTTTTAATAGATACAAAAAAGGAAATCATCTAGGTGGGTGGAAGTGAAGGGGGGGGGGGAGGACGGAAGGGGCGACTGTTTGGGATCTATTCAAAGACATCAATACACTTAATAGGTATGGCAGGGCAACCATTCCAGATTCCTCTCCTGGCTCTGTGATTAATCTCCTACATAACAAAAAGAAAAATAGGAACTTCTTAATCTACTGGAAAGATGGGGGACACTTAAATCTGACGTCTTCTTCCAGTTCATTGAGAAACTGGTGCCAGTTATCTCCCCCATACCCACTCATTCCAAGGAGTTCTTGATGCCACAAAAAAAAAACTGCTCAACCCGTATGCATTGCCTATACGCATCATACTTCACTTCATAATCAAGAATCCTGTTGAAAATTATACTGGAAACAGGGATAGTTGTTCCGTTATCCTATCCTGTGAAACAGAACAACAATAAAAACTATTTCTTTGCAGGATCAATTGTAGACTGGAACTATCCAGCTAAAAAGAATGGACTTGGGTACCATGGAGACACTAGACTCAGTGTGGACTGCTACCAGATGTTGACTGTATCTCTACTGCTCATCCCCGTCTTTGTACGAATATCAGATTACTGGCTGCTAGCAATGTGCTTTGACAGATACAAATACAGCTATTCACTACCCTGTTCCCAAGACTGATCTGTTGAATATACTTACATTAGTCGTTCGTTGTATAGTGGGTGCATGCTTTCAATGGTGCTGGTATGTTCACAGAATCGCCGCCACCTCAGCATATGTAGGTGTTTGCTCTGGATCAGGTTCTGGATCCGGTCCAGAAAGTACTGCAAACACACACACACACACACACACACACACACACACACACACACACACACACACACACACACACACGCACACACACTCATGGTCTGAAATAACTGATATGCAAAGGCACAGAGCTAAAGACAAGTGCGTGCACGCGCGCGCGCGCGCGCACACACACACACACACACACACACACACACACACACACACACACACACACACACACAGGATTTGCTCTTAAAATTGCATTTGATACAACAGGTAAGAAAGCCCAAGTAGATTTGGTAATGGCTCCCAGAAAAGAGGATGACAGTATGAGTTTCAGGGTTACTTCCCTTCCCTATTCATTTCTGGATCATCAATCTACTTACTAACACCTCCATGAATATGAATTGTGCATGTGACAGTAAAATGTGCCTTTACAAGATGGTATGTAACATGCAGTTGAACATATTATTAAGTCTCCCTTTCATTTTGCGTTTTTCCTTGATTCTGTAAATGTTGCTGTTGCTGTTGCTGATGGTAGTGTCGTCAATACAGAAGTCTAATAAAATAAATTACTTGAAAGAATTAGGAAGAAAAAATCACTGCCTATAATTTGTTAGTTTAGAAAATACAGGAAACTAAATATACAGCAAGACATTCTTAGTCACATTATTGAGAAAGAGTTATAATGTTGTCAGCTTGAGAAAGAGTTATAAATGTTGTCATTATGATTTACAAATATCATGTTTCTATGTCACTCTCATGACTTAGAAAAATGGCTTTATGAATCATAATGACATTTATAACTCATTCACAAGCATGATGTAATTAACAATGTCCTGCTGTATACTTTTTGTGTTTTATTCTCTTCGCACACGCAGTATCTTATTGAAATTAAACACAAATGAAAAAGGAAATGCAATATTTCATCAGTCTACCTGTTGGAGCAGCATCGGCAAGCTTTTCTTTGTGTACTCTGGGTTTTCAGCGATGGCCATCTCTATCCTCATCTCCTCTGCCTGGCTCCGCAGTGGCTGTGCTTCACTCACCTGGCATTACAGGGAAGGAGGGTTGACCATGTCAAAAAGAGCTTACAACTATCAGTATATGCACTGAGATATGCATACGTATGTGCAGCACACAGAAGTGCGTCCTGTGCACAGACACGTGTGCACATGTGCAGACACACAGTACACACATGCATGCACACACATATATACACACATGCACATGGGTGCATGACATGGGCACATGCACATATGCAAATCATACACGCCCATGCACATGGGTGCATACTTATGTACTCAACGTTGCACAAGTGTGTGTCTGCAAATCCATGCACACACCCACACACACACACATGTACTCACACACAAGTGTGTCTGCACACCACACACACACACACACACACGCATCAAAAGTACTGCTGTCAAAAGTTTCCATAGCTGGGCAGAAGGAGGAAGAGATTCACACAAACTGCGTTTATATGGTGTGAGTTTTAAACAGAAACATAAAAAAAAAAATGTTCAGCAGAAGTTGTGGTAGATGTACATGTAAACAAAAAAGGATGTTCACCAGAAGTTTGGACGGATGTACATGTAAACAAAAAAGGATGTTCACCAGAAATTTTGAAGTTTGGACAGATGTACATGTAAACAAAAAAGGATGTTCACCAGAAATTTTGAAGTTTGGACAGATGTACATGTAAACAAAAAAGGATGTTCACCAGAAATTTTGAAGTTTGGACAGATGTACATGTAAACAAAAAGGGACATTCACCAGAAGTTCTGATGGATGTACATGTCAACAAACAAGGATTTTTACCTGAAGTTTTGATGAATGTACATGTAATGAAAAACAAAGGGACATTTACCAGAAGTTTAGTGGAAGCACATGCAACAAAAAAGAATATTCACCAGATGTTTTGGGTGGATGTACATGAAAATGAAAGGGATGTTAACCAGAAGTTTTGATGGAAGTGCGCGTAACAGAAAGAGTAAAAAAGGGGTAAAGAGTGCTAAGTGGTGTGAATGCAGGTAAATCATCTCACAAAGGTAAGAACCCCTAGCTGAGCTGACGGCACCAAAGCAGAGATATGTCATTTAATATCTATTGTTTGCTTCAATAGAAAGCCAGTGCAAAGTACTGGTGGACTGTGATATGACTGGTTCACATAATTTTAAGGATTAGGCAAGCTGCATTGTTCTGAATTTTTTAGACTTTGTTTAAGAGACTTTGAAGACAGCGTGCCAGCAATGAACAACAAAATCTAAGGCAGTTAGTAGAAATGCTCACATAAGGGTTTAAATGGCTTGGGTCAAAAGAAAGTAATGAATGGCCAATTTGCAACATAATTTAAAGTTCATATTTACAAAAGAGTTTCATTACATGAGAGAACATAGTTAATAAGAAAGCCAGGTTAACTCCATGATTCTTAGACACAAACAACGAAATGAGTCAGGAAATCAATGACATACAGATCTTACTGGGGTGTGGATAATTGCTGTCTATGTTTTATCATAATTCAGTCTCAGCTCACTGAATGTCATCCAGAATTACTTCAAGAATGGTTTCTCGCATAAGAGTGGACTGAATCATCAATCTGGGTAGGAACAGGATGCTTTACAGCAGTACATTATCAGCAAAAAACGGACAGAGAACTGCATGATTTGACATGAAGTTTTGTAAAGGAGAAATGTACAGAAAAAAAAATTGGCCCCAGTAATCACCCCTGGGGCAACCATGAGAAACAGAAGCAGCAACAAAGTTGTTAGTGTGGATAGAAACAATATGGATGTGGTTCAAAAGTCAAGAACTGAACCCAAGGAGAGCAGTGTGAGTGATACCAAAGACACATTTTCTAATGAAACAGAAGAATTTCAAGGTCAGTTTCAGTTTCAGTTTTTCATCAGGGAGGTGTCATCGTATGCAGACTAGTCCATATACGCAACACCACGTCCACTAAGTTTTGAGACCACACCACACATGATTTAAAGCTGATGGATAAAGAATTAATGACTAAGATGACAGAATTCATGAAGAGGGTTTCATGGTTACAACTTAGCAGATGTCTGACCTTGGTATTAGCCCAATGCATTGGTCAGAGCTTGAGAACATAATCATCTAACATTGTCAATTGCATCAAAAGCTGCACAGAGCTTTATAACAGTCAAAATGGAAAATTTTTCCTCTATGTAGGCAGAATGCATTAACAGCATCACTCATCTTCACAGTTCCTTTATGGCATGCTACTTCCTTCTACAACCACATATCAAATCAACAACATAATATAGCATGTCTTAACTTTCATAAAGTGAAATGAATATATGGGAAGAGAGATTCCTGAATGCATACATACCTGAAGAGCTCTCTGAATGACCAAAGCCCTTTCACGACGGAAATGTTCAACATCTTTTGGCAGAGGAACAGTCCTAGATATAGAACAAAACTCCATCTTTAACAGTTAAAGAAAATAACACTCTGCATCATCACAAACATATGACAATGCATAACATATATCTATATGGAACTACTAACTGTTGAATAATGTTAATGAGCACAATTAAAGCAGAACCTGGATTCCATAGTTTAATGCTGCTTTCCAATATCAGTCAATTTACACAGATTATTCAGCAAAATTTTATCCCCCACAGAATGAAGCAAATTTAATCATGTAAAGTGTTTTCATCATAACATCATGATGACAGGAAATGAAAGAAGTATGTAATACAAAGAAAGAGAGAGACAGATAGACACAGACAGAGAGGGAGACAGGTGTGTGTGGGCGAAACAGAGAGGGAGAAAGACAGAGAGAGACAGACAGGCACACACACACACACACACACACACACACACACACACACACACACACACACAGGCAAAAATATACAACTGAAAGAAAGAAATGACACGATACCACATTATGAACAATAATCTCACATGCTCATGCCCAATGCCCATACCCGGAAATTTTGGGAGCAATGCCACGAAGCATTTCATTTTCCTCCAGTTCTGAGGTCAGCTCGGCTAATTCACGAGCAAGGTCACGTTCAAGTTCCACCACCTTGTCCGAGGA
>JADBJO010000513.1:409273-419273 GCA_016801955.1 Conus betulinus | reverse complement strand
GGGGACTGAAGAGCAGTCACAGGCACCACGGGACTGAGTGGTATCAAAACAGGCGTGCTGCTCGTGCATGTCGACGGGACATTGGTTTGCGAACAGACCCGGACAGGAGCATAGTGTGGTGATGCATTGCATATACCTTGCCCACAGGGGATTACAGGCTGGATAGGTGACGAGACAGGGGCCGCCTGACATGCTGAAGGATGAAAGTCAGGAACAGCAGTGGAGGCACACAAACGCAGGGCGGGGCCCACAGCCACGTGATGCAGTCGGAACACCGAGGAATTCTCTTGCTGAGAGCCGAGCACTTGACGTCTCCACTGTTCTAGATGCCGGGTGTGTGTCTGTTGTGTGCTGTTTTGGGGTGGCTGCAGCAGAAGTGCTCTTTAACTTGTCGGCAGGTAAATCACTGGGAGAGGGTAGCGTACTTGAAACTTGTTGTGGGGTGATTGAGGGAGCTGCAGTATACATGGACCGAGTCATTTTACAGGGAAATGTAGAGGACTCAACTGTAGCTGGAGGAAACGAAGTATCCGTGGAAGATATTGCAGACTGGTGACAATACTGCTCGTGGGCCGTGCAGTGGACAATGTGCCTTGAATGGGACAGGTGTCTAACGGAGATGGTTCAATACGTATACCCAGGTGCACTAGATCTTGACAGACCAATCTGAGTGTGAATTCCACCACACGAGGATGGAAGATCAGCTTGAAATGGAAGACGAGTGGAAGGGAAGGACTCAACACTTGATACTGTTGATCTCTCTGGCCAAGACAGATTTGATGTTGCGGGTCTCTTTGCTGAAGACACATGGGTGGCTCTATTGGTTGTTCTCTCTGCGCTGAATGGAACTACGAGTGGAGCACTCCGTCCAGAACCAGAGTTACGTACACCTGGTCTGGCATCAGGTGTTGAACTGACTGCAGTTTGGATAAAGCAGGTGCCGTCTTTACTCTGCAGGGAAGTTCTTGAAGATATTATGTGCAGCCTCTGACTTTCATTGGAAGGCATTAAAGTGCTGCCAGCACCTCCGCTAGTTCCATGTAGATGTCTTTGCGTCATCTGAAGATTGGTGCTGGCCTGGGCCGAGATCTGCTGCACTCGTTGTTCAATGCTATCGAGTAGTTCCCACCAACACTTCTGCTGCGGACCACGGAGGTCCACCACTCTTGCCACAGGAGGAGGAGACATCGACTTGGGAGTGTGCTGTGAGGCCAGTGTATGGCTTTCAGACAGAAAACCCGAGGAGGAGGATATGACGCTGATCACTGAACTGATTCTCTCCAGACTGTATTGCGCTGCACTGAAATCTCTTCCAAACCCGGAGATTCATTCTTCACCGGTTCTGTCTCACTTTGTACGTAATGTCCTTTGGACCCGATTGGTATTCCTGTCTGTGTCGTAACTGTTTGAAAGGTGGCTTTCTTCTGTTCTACGAAATTTGTGACGTAGTCTGTGTCCGCACAGACGTAACTTTGTCAGCTAAAGCTCGATCTAAACGAGCTTCTGTTCCAACGGATGCCACACTGGGCCGGGAAGTGTGACCAGTATCTGCCAGAACGTGTTTTCGCATGAGCACTGACTTTTCTTGGTGATTATCCTGTCTTGACTGCACAGATTCGGCAGTTTTTTAGCTGAGCTGACGATGTATCTCTTTCCGGCTTTGCTTCAGTTTGTACAGACACCGTCATGGCTTTTAACATTTACCTTTTTCTGTCCGATCACCTGTTTGTAAAGGCGATGCATTTTTTTTCAAAGATCTGTAATTTTCTGCTAGCGTATTTTCTGTTTGCGTTGAAGTTGCTTTCTCTTTTACAGTTTGTGTCCTTTCTGCGCGACTACCAACTGTAGGTGCAAATACTGCCTTTTCTATTTGCATTTGAATTCTTCCTGTATGAATGTTTTCTGTGTTAAAAGATACTGTCTTGTCATTTGACGTTTTATCCATTCCTATCTGAGCATCTTCTGTTTGCACATACACCGCTTTTTCAAGCGAAAGCCTATCATTTTCTTTGTGGGTGTCTTGATTTGCAGATATGCTGTCTTTTCCTGTATACTTTTACCTTTTTGATTTCTTGTCTCCCCTGCACAGACTTTCTTCACAGTTTCTTCACCTGAAGTATTTTCATATTTTAGTGTCTCTGATACAGTTTCTTGATATCTCCAAACATTTAGAGAGTTCTCCGTTTGAACAGACGTATCTGTTAAACTGTTGTACTCGTTGGGTTGGGGTGATTCTCCAGTATGACCTATCCAACCAGAACTTGATTTGTTTCGTGAAGTTCGAGTAGATTTGTTTGGGGTTAGTGATTTAGAGGCAAATCTACCGGACTTTCTACAATATGAAAAGGCTGGTCCCCTGTGTCCCTTATGAATTAGAAATTCTGTTGACTCTGACTTATTACCGTTCAAAAGTTGTGATTGCGCTGGTCTGCTTGAACATGCCAATGCTCTTGCGTCTGGGTCGCTGGTTTCACTGATTTGTCTGAGTACGCGTGTTTCCTCAGTTCTGCTGATACACTGAAGGTTCTTTCTACTGGTGTCCAAGTCTGTTTGAAGGGATGCATTTACCATCTGAGCACACTGAGCTGGGTTCGACAGGAAATGTTCTCTAGTGTTTGCAGGTTGTGATGTCACTGTAGCAGACCGCTGATCAGTGTGCTCTACATCTTTGTACCGGTTCGCTTTAGCGTCAAGAGGCGTGTCCATGATGGAGGACAAACAAGTATGCGTCACTGATTCCTTGCTTATAGAAGTCCCTGCGTCCACTTGTTTTGAAACGATAAGACTCTTGCTTCTCTTTCTCCAGTCCACGATGGAGATGATCTTTGGCTCATTTGTACATCGGGAACCTCCTGAAGCTGCGTCTGTTTGCATTTGTTGGTCCTGATGGTTCAGACGTAGGTAAGAGCCACGGGTCCGGGTTCCCATTGGTACGTGAGGAAGTTTGACAAACTGTTCAGGATGGTTTTTAACTCCTCCTAATGCAGCTTGTGGACCTCTTCCAGCACCATTAGAATCCAAATCCATGTCAGTCTGAATACCAACAGTATCTTGAAACTCAGCAAACCAGGGTTGGTAGCCTGTTTGTGTGCCACAAACATTATCCATGGGAACCGGTTTTAAGATATCACGTGCATTCATATGTGATGCTTCCTCATCACTGTGAAATGTTAAACCAACCGATCGCCTGGATGTAATTTGAGTTGTGGCATGATGATCGTGGGCTATGGGGTCAGCATGTCCTTCCTCTTTCTCAACTGAGGACCCCTGATTTGCAGGATTAGACGTACCGTTTATATGACGCGTTTGGTGGATGTAGCAGTGCTATTTTGTGTGTTGCTCATATAGTTTGCTTTCGACGTGGGGTCAGGAAGCTCCACATTTTCCTCACTATAGGACCTGTCTTGAGCAGCACTATCCCTTCTCTTTATCGTTTTAGGTGATTTGAACACGTTCATACTATATCGCGTTTGGAACATTGTTTGGGAATGATTTTCTCTCGGACATATCGCAGATGGCTTTGTATTTTGCCCCACTGTAGATTCCTGTATTTTGGATTCCGCTGTTTTGTCTGGCTGTACATGGGATCTGTTCAATGAAAGCAAGCTGTCTCCCGTGTTCACCGATTTGAAGCTCTCCTGCCATGGTGAGATCGTGCCAAGACTGTCACTGCTGATTAAAGGCTGACTAGTGCTGGTCTGTATGCTGAAACAGTTTCTTTGTTCCGAGAGAGCACGAGCAGGTCCTCCTGGCTGCTTTGCACTGCTGCGTGCGCTGTCGGCATGCTCGGGTTTTGACTGCAGATCATCAATTATCGTGCCCTGACAGTGTGCCACGCTGGCAAGTTCTCAGTACGGGAGCTATCATTTGGTTGAAAAGGAGTTTGATCATTCTCGACAGGGTTGTGGCCAGCCGTTGTTTTTCCTTCGTTTGGGAATGGGATGATCTGCATCCTGCTGTTCTGGATTCCCACACCAGGTGGTCCGACATTGAGCTAATCTGCGTTCATCAGGATTGTCTTCGTCGCTCTTTGGAGATGTACTCGGAGGAGAACCTTTTTCGCTGTCCCTTTTTTGAAGCAGCGGATTTTCAACTGCCTCTCTTTGGTGATTTCTTTCGGTCCCAGTTTCTATGTCAGACTGTCTTTTGTTATTGCCATTACACTGGAAAGGCATACTTTGTCCGGAAGATTCTTCAAATTTTCTCGGTGAAGGAGTTGGTGCACTCGTGTATTCTGTGTTTTCCCTCCTGTCATCCGAAAGGGTTTTATCATTACACTTTTCAGAGGTTCTTCGTACAGCATTGTTCAGATCAGATTCTTCGAAACGTCTTTTTCTTTGAGAAGTCGTTGGCTCCTCGAATGCAACAGGGCTTCTGCAAGGCTCTTCTTTACGAGTGTACTGACTGGTAAGTTCTGTCTCATCAGACACGATTTCACGAATATTCTTTTCATGACAAAAACAGTTTTTTTTGTCTGTATTTGAACATCTCTGGCAGAAGGGCGAGGTTGCTCAAGCTCCTCTTTAAAATTTATAGCAGGAGACGACTGAATTTCACCTTCATTGTGTCTCTTTTGTGTCGACAAGATAAGCGTTTGCCACGCATTTCTTTGTCGTTTTCATCTGCTGTTTGCGTTTGCGCATCTTTTCCAGCGGACAATGCCGCCAGTTTAGGATCTAGGTGAATAAAGCAGCGCTCCTCTGAGGACGATTCAGAGACGCCATCTTCGAAAGCTCGGTTACTGCACTGGGCTTCTGCAGACCGCCCACTTCTCCTTGCCCGCCTTGGGTCCTGCTGTTCCGTGCTGTCTCTCTGGATGCTGCTGTAGGAAGCGACCATGACCGTGTAGGGCAGAGGCGTTGTACGAACATCTGTGGACTGACGGAAGTAGAAGCTGGAAACAGAAGAGTTCGAGGCCACAGGATCTACGCTAAAGCCAGACGAGGGGCGAAGCACCTTGATAGACGCTAAGAATGATTTGACTCTCTGCCTTGACAGCGGAGATTTTTCTGTGAGAGGCAGTGTGAGCCCGGTCCGACTTGAAAAGTCGAGGAGATTTCCCAGCACGGTTCTTCACAGACTCTAGCCTGATATCTAACATTCTCTTGTCACAAAAGACCTCACTGGAGGCCGGCTGTCGATTGGATTTGAATTCGTCTGGATCTTTCTGGGTTGTGTGGGGTGAATGTGGAAAGAAGTGGCAGTGTTCCTGGATGTGTCTGCATCTTCTGCACGTGTCATGATCGCTGGGCTCGCGAGGAGTTTCACCCCTGGATACTTTGGGATAAACAGGCGAGTCTCTCTCTGTGCAGGTGTGTCTTGAGCCTTGGGAACTGGGCTGCTCTTTTTGTTAGTCTGTTTATGAGGGCGTGGAACGTCAGCCAAGAAGTCTTTCATCATCTTCAACTGCTGGTTTCTTTCCTGTAAGATCTGCAACAGATAATTAATCGGAACCATGATCAAATTTAATTTACACGTGCGTGCGTGCGTGCGTGTGCGTGTGTAGAGCTCGACAGCTCCATTGGTTCCATACACAGGAGGAGCCCTCTATTTCAGTCCGCAGTGCAGACAGTGGGAGTGCAGACAGTTGAACTCTGTTTATGCATGCATGCATGCGTGCGTGCGTGTGTGTGTGTGTGTGTGTGTGTGTGTGTGTGTGTGTGTGTGTGTGTGTGTGTGTGTGTGTGTGTGTGTGTGTGTGTGTGTGCACGCGCGCGTGATCGAAACAGGTCCTTCGCGAACGGATTTGTGTGTGCGTGTGAATGAGCAAGTGTGCTTTTGCGATTAAAAAAAAATTCTTTTGGAGCTTACTTCATAAGAGCACTAAGAAGGCACATCTGTGTCATGTCTCCATAGTCTGGTTAGCACGAGTTGCTATGCTGACTATTTCAAGTTTCTGGACCGATGTTTGCAAGAAGTGAGGTGTCTGACTGATTCCGACGTCCCTGTTCAGACCTTCAAAAAAAGTGTCACTTTGAGGGTGAAGCATGAGAATTTCTCTCGACAACAACTCGGTGTTCGATTCTGATTCTAATTATATGCAGTAAATCACAGATCCAAATTAAAAGGGGAAAAAAAGCCTCCCAGTGTACTCCCAGCTTTCGAACATTTCATCTGCAGTAAAATCGACTTTTTTTGTTGTGTGGTCTCATCTTCTGTGTCGTCCTTCTCCCCCTCCTCCATTCGCCCCCGTCCACACACACACACACACACACACACACACACACACACACACACACACACACACATGCGCGCGCGCACGTAAGTTGCTCAGTCCGGTCATCCAGTACACAGTCACATCCGGTTCGTCTTGCAGTTGTCTAGAACAGGCAGTTGGAACGAAGCAATCACTCTCGGATAGTTATGAGACAACTCACCAGAGGAGACACAGCAATGCTGCCATAAATCCGCTTTGCCAATAGCATGAGAGTCCTCGCACCGATTTTCTTATTTACGGACAACTGTTTATCTTTTTTTTTTTTCTTTCTGGAAGAAGATAAAACAACTTGTCATGAGAATTCGTATGAGTCTACTTCTTTTTACGCCTGACCGAATGGACAGAGCAGAGTAAACCACATGATCCGGTCATCAGATAGTCCTCGCATCTATTCATGACGCATTCAATGCTCTGGTCAAATGAAACAGACCCGTTATTTGTCAAAGAGTTTCCAGTTTTTTGAAGAAGCGCACCTTCAGAACTAACTTACTGAAAACTCGTCGGCCAATCTTGCTTTCTTTCATACACTTCCTGGCCTTTTTCCTTTCTTTCTTTCTCTCTTTCCCCTTTGCCCCATGACTTACATTCAGCTCTTCTATATAGTACTGATTTAGTCACATCCGCATAACAGTCACAGTTGATCTGCTTTATCTTCATACGCAGGCTGAAAGTACAAGTGAACTGTAAGATATACCCGAGCTACTGTGTCAAAAGGACAGCAGCTGAACCCAATCTTTAGGCGGAAAGTTTCGTGTCTGCACTGATGTCCATTCACTCGCTTACTGCTAACCTTACAAAGGACGTACTTGCAGGTTGGCCTCGTGCGCGCGCTGCTGGAAAGCCATTTCCTGTTGTCTCATTTCCGTTTCCGCTGCCACGGCCGCTCGCTGCTGCAGTATGTCATTGATGTATCGCAAGACATGGTCAAGTTGACCCTGGCACTGGGTTTCATACTGCTGCTTCAGACGGCTTGGGTCCAGGGCCTGGGGAAGAAGATGGACACGACTTGTAACATACAAACTCGATCCCACCAAAATGATCAACTCTTCCTAATGCGTTTTCAAAAAGTTCTATAAATGCACTTTGACTGAGAATTGTTCGCCAGCGCTGTACCTTTTCCACAACTGATCGAAAGTTGAAATGATTCATATCTTGACAACAAAGCCTTTGGGTGTATACAGTCACTGGTCCTTGTCTGTTAAATGTGATTCAGGATCCTGAAAGTGATCTACCAGTATTATGTAGAAACAATTAAGACTTGCTTTTCACTCTGACCTTGTGTATAGTTTGTACTACGTGGAAAAAATGAGGTATGTTTGAAAGACATCATTTTTATTACTCTCCTACCTTGTGAATAGTTTGTGTGTTACGTGGAAACAATAGGGTATGTTTGAAAGACATATTTTTATTACTCCTACCTTGTGAATAGTTTGTGTTACGTGGAAACAATAGGGTATGTTTTCCAGACATTTTTTTTATCACTCTGACCTCGTGAAAAGTTTGTATTACGTGGAAACAATTGGGTATGTTTTCCAGACATTTTTTTTATCACTCTGACCTCGTGAAAAGTTTGTATTACGTGGAAACAATAAAGTATGTTTGCCAGATATTATTTTCATCATCCTGACCTTGTAAATAGTTTGCTTTATGTGGATATACTGAGGCATAGCTGCCGAACATTATTCTTATCAATCTGCGAATAGCCTTTCTTTTTGTAAATTCACACTTATGTCTCAAATCAAACTGACAACAGTTTGTTGCAAGTATTTTGAAAGCATACAAGTTAGGTATTTTGAAACATGAAAGGTCTAAATAAATGCAACGAACTCTAAAATAACGAGCCATGAGTTACAGATTTTCCCAGGCAGGGCAACCCCCCACCCCCCCGGGCCACCCCACCCAGACAAACAAAAAATGAAGACATTAGATTATGGGGAGAGAAAACAAAACCATCCAGGTAAACAAGTCCTCAGACACGATAAGAATTGCGTGGAATGAATTTCAAGGAGAGGGGACTATGGGAGGATGGGGGAGGGGGGAATGAGGTTAAAGATAAGGCATTTCAGTGTAAATACTAAATCTTTCACTGACCACATGGGGAAACCGTGTGTGTTCTGTACAGTGGACACAACCATTTATTATAGTTTATGCCTATCGAGTCGAGTCACTTGGGAGAGACTCCTCGGTAGACACTGCTGTCTGTGGTTGCGGCAGTCTACCCATGGCATCTTACACAGAACACCACCTGCAATTCTGTGATATTCTCAACACCACTGGGGGGAACATCACAATCAGGCAAACCTTTTCTCGCCTGTTGCAGGAATTATTTTCCCCCCTCTGACAGTGTGTCACAAGCTTGAAGTGTTCCATGAACTTTTTTTTTGCTGTCCAACCTTCTGTGCCACATGAGTGGCATTGAACCCACGCCGCTCATTTCGACCCCCTGTCCACAGCCACAGCCCGGCCCGGCCCACCGCAGCTCTGGCACCAGCAAGTCACAGGGAACAGTCAATGTCAAGTCGTTAAGAGGCAACCCACTGGAGTAGACTGCACTGCCGCCGAGTCACTTTGACGGTGTTCAGTGGCGCCTGTACTGATCTAACATACGCAGGACACCACCTAATAAGCCCTCTACTGACGACAATAACTGCTAAGTTGCGGAGCCAGCGTGATTGAGCTCTCCTCCAGGAGGCGCCATCACGTCCGTCCAACGACAGCCCCCATAAAGTTGCCAAGAACGAGACCCCAACGGAATCAAACCAAGGTCATACACGTGGAAAGGACATCGAAACTGAGATCACCATAGGAGCAGGGCAGGAAGGGCCACAGAATTTTGTTGTATTAGTGGGGATATAGGCCTGAAATCATAACTCTGTTCTCTCGTAATTTTTGTCAGTGTGACACAGGCCTGATGTCTAACCTCAGTTCTCTAAACATTTTTGTCAGTGGGACACGGGTCTAAAAGTCTTTTTTTTTTTGTTATCTCAGTTCTCTCGTTATTTTTTGTCAGTGGGAAACGGGTCTAAAGTCTTACCTCCATCTTGGATCGCACGCTTAGAAGTCGTTCGTTTTGCTTGTCCACTTGTGCCAACAGAGAGCTGTACCTGTTGACAAAAACAGTCATGAGTACATCTTGATAAATTTATGTCTTACAACATGTGTGTAAATGTGTTGGCGTGTCTCTTATAGGTTAACGTTGAGCCCATGGCTACACTGATTGATCACCCTCTGAGCTACACTTTCCCTTTCCTTCCTTTCTTTTCCATTTTCGTTCAAACTTTGGAGTTCTGTGAATACTGAAAATGGGGTGCGCTAATTTAAAGCGTCTTCCTTTAGTCCACGTATTGCTACCTCCTCTCCATCCCCTCCTTTCTCTGTTAGTCTGTTTTGTCTCTGATTTGTCTTCACTTTCTGTCGGTCTGATTATCTGCCTATATATCTATCTGTTTTTACTATCTGTTTTCTCTCTCTCTCTCTCTCTCTCTCTCTCTCTCTCTCTCTCTCTCTCTCTCTCTCTCTCTCTCTCTCTCTCTCTCTCTCTCTGTCTCTCTCTCTGTCCTCTACTCCGGCAAGTTCCGTTCACCTTCCTTCCTCTCTCTGTATATTGGTGAAGACAATTAATAGGCCCATCTCTCCGTATGGATCCATCCATGTGCTGTTTCATACTAAATGCGTTATGCAGAAAAATACATAGCCTACATGCATACGTTTTACCCTACCTTCCCACCTGCAGATTATACATCCTTACTACTACACACATACATAAATGTACACACACACACA
>JADBJO010000513.1:381773-404273 GCA_016801955.1 Conus betulinus | reverse complement strand
GCGAATGTGAACTGATTCGCACTCTCAGTTACAAGAGTGTTAGAGAGAGAGAGAGAGAGAGAGAGAGAGAGAGAGAGAGAGAGAGAGAGAGAAGAGAGAAAGAGAGAGAGAAAGAGAGAGAGAGAGAGAGAGAGAGAGAGAGAGAGAGAGAGAGAGACATCCCTCTCACCCTGCATTCACGTCGTCAGTGACTGTGCAAGTGTAAGTTACATATCTCACTCAGTGTCTGCGTTGGTGAATGAGTCCGTGCAGGTAAAACATGTTTTGTTTTGTTTTTCTTGCCGGCACGATCTCATACATATACACCATCTTACACGTGTCCGAACAACAAAACGGCGGATCTACCTTTCGTTCACAGTCACCAGACCTATCCTGTCTTACAGTCACCAGACATAGTCACTGTCACAGTCAGATTTCACAGCCATGTTCACAGTCATATTTCACAGTCACCAGACATATTCACACAAATTTCACGATGGAGTGATTCTTGGCTTTCAAGAAACAATCTCCCAGTTTCAAAGATAACACCATGAAAGAAAACGAAACCAGAAGAGATGTTTGTCCTGCAGATGGGCATGCGTACTGTTCTTTAGCCTTCTGAAGGATAGGACTGGCCGAGACCTGTCTTAACATCGCCAAACCATCACAAAAAGAGGCAGTACAGTCTATATGCATAATCCATAAGTATTGTGTGAAAAATCGTAAACGCGCATATAATATTACCACTCTTGCACAGATTTACTGCTCACTAAAAGGTCAGAATTATTGCTTGAAATTCCTAGATGTGCTAAAGTATCAGTTATGCATTTTTTTTCTTGTAGCAGCATACGGTGGTGGTGCTGCTTAAAACGTTTAAAAGCAAGTTTTTTTTCATTAGTAAGATGTTTGAGAGCAACTTATGCGTTGACCCCACAATACAAGGGATCAGAGCTCGTCAGTTAGTTACAGCTAGGCCTACTTTCGTTTTAGGTTTGCACGCATTGGCAAAGACAATTATAATTAATGTGCTCACAATAACTGTCGGACTGCCGACCATGCGGTTTAAATGGTGACATACAGCAGCCTGTTTCCTTTCAAAGAATAGATGCGGAGTGTGCGTGTGTGCGCGAGTGTGCGTGAGTGTGTGTGTGTGTGTGTGTGTGTGTGTGTGTGTGTGTGTGTGTGTGTGTGTGAGCGCGCTTGAGTGTGCGAGTGTGTGCATGTGTGTGCATGCGTGTGTGCGTGCACGCGTGTGCGTATGTATGTGTGTGTGTACACGCGCGTGTGTGCGCTCATTGTGCGTGCTAAGTTTGCCCAAAATTATATAGGCCACAACCATTAACACAGTCTTTATTTTTCTGATCTAGACAGGTAGGCCCTAACATGTGACTAGATTACCATTCCGTTCCCTCTCGCTCTTTCTAGATCGCGCGCGCGCGCGAGCACACACACACACACACACACACACACACACACACACACACACATAATTTATTATGCGCAGTCTGTCATATATCTAAGTTGTTCAATTAGTGAGTGCAGACCAGTTGCAAAAACTGAGAGCAAAGTAAAAAAAAAAAAAAAAAAAAAAGAATCTGGGAACTAATAACAAAGATCGCGGCAAGATTGTTCAGACCGCTTTAACTTGACGATCTACATTCGCCGATTAAACTGTCGTGTCATCAGGTCTGCTCTGAAGGACGACGATTACGAGCTGGCCTACCCGCTGCTCCTGATACTTGTCGTGGCAGAGGTCCACGAGGTTCCTGTAGTTGCTGAGCTGCTCGGCTTGGTGGCAGCTGATCAGATCCTTCTCTCGGCTGTGGGCCCGCGCTTCAGTCAGCTGTGCACATACACACACAGAGCACAACCAGGGGGTTGGCCTACGTGCAAACGGCACATGCGTTAGCGCGCGCGTCTCTCTCTCTCTCTCTCTCTCTTCTCTCTGTGTCTGTCTGTCTACGTATGCACGTTGCAGACGTACGCAGTAACATACACCTACACATGCACAAAGACGTTGGTTGAAGTAAATTGTTAAATCTTTTGATGCTTTCGCTGGTAAAAAAAAAAAAAAGGGGGGGAGTTTTGATGTGGAAGAAGTAGGGGGAAGAAGAAGAGAAGAAGAAGATGAAGATAGAGAAAAGGGAGGAGGAGGAGGAGGAGACAGAGAGAGAGAGAGAGAGAGAGAGAGAGAGAGAGAGAGAGAGAGAGAGAGAGAGAGAGAGAGAGAGATCTGAGGCAGACTAATCGAGTGAGAAATCTAACTTTGGACATTTGAGCGACTGCACCGATGTGTCAACATTATTCTCATTCAGTCAACGTCACTACTTTACATGTGTTATAGTTCTTGCAACTATGTTACTTTCACTGTTGCTATGGCATCTACTATTTACGCTGCTCCAGGTACCGCTACTACCAGTACTAATGCTACTTCTACTACGTCTACTACTACTGCGCTAGCGCGCGCGCGCACACACACACACACACACACACACACACACACACACACACACACACACACACACACACACACACACACACACACACACACAAACACATCTATCTATATCTATCAATCTGTCTGTCTGTCTGTCTGTCTATCTATCTATCAGTCTATCTATCTATCGCACGCATCCCCCCCCCCCCCACACACAAAAAAAACACATCTCTGTATCTGTATCTGTCTGTCTGTCTGTCTATCTATCTATCTATCTATCGTTCTTCTCATTACCAGCACCATTATGAACATATTAGTTGTGCCACTTCTGAACTGAAAACAACTGGAACGAAATCCCCCACAGTTGCTGTGTGGGGTGTAGCGGCCTTTACCTGCCTCTCCAGATCGGCTCTGAGCTCTCCAGTGCTCTCTAACTTGGTGGCCAGCATCTGCACATAATCACACCGATCATCTGCACAACAAGACTGATCATCTGCATGACGAGATAAAACTGATCATCTGCAAAACAAGATTAAAAACCGATCATTTGCATCCGCAAAAAGATAAAACGAACAATTTGCCTAGCAAGGTAAGACTGATCATTTGCATAGCAAGATAAAACCATTCATTTGCATAACAAGAAAAAGAAAGTGATGATCTTCTACACAGCAAGACGGACTGATCACCTGCACAAGATCACATCATGTTACTCATCTGCTCTACACGATCACACTGCTCCTCTGCAAAACAAAACTGCACTGCTCATCTGCATCAAATTGCACTATCACTGCGCAAGACAACGCTGATGGTTTTCGCATTAAAATGACATTGATCATCTGCACATCAAGATGTTATTGAGAAAATAAAACAAGACTGCAGTGTTACTGAACACAGGGCAAAATACAAATGAACAGACAAAAACAAGGCGCAAAGTAACGCTTAGTTAGAAGACACTACCAAACAAACCATTTCATTCCTAATGCTGTCGCAAGCCTACCATCTGCTGCTTATTTTTCTCGTGGTTAAACAAACGATCTCATGCCTAACGCTGTCGCAAGCCTACCATCTGCTGCTGATTCCTCGTAGTTAAACAAAAGATCTCATGCCTAATGCTGTCGCAAACCTGCCATTTGCTGCCGATTTCTCGTGGTTGAAATTTTGTTTCAAACATTACTTTTTCTGGTTGACTAAATGTTTATGTGGAGTTTCAGGCATGTTGTTCTCCGTCATCTTTCTTTCACATTTCCACTTGCACCCTCCACTCTCCCCAAAGCAGTCAATGTAGATAAACAAAAAAAAGTGTGGGGGGGGGGGGGGGGTGGAGGAGGGGTCTCTGTTGCTCATCGCCCAGCCGAACGCGAAGGGCTGTTATCAGGGGTGTCATAAGAAAAAAAACGTGGGTGCTGTCCTGCCCATTTTGGATCAGAAAAGGCACCGCTGACCGTCACTGAAGCAGTTCAGCAGCAGCAGTGCAGTGTCACCTTTTTTTGTGGCCTAGTCACGACCTGATGCAGAGAGCTCCCTGAGGATAACTGGTTCCGTGGCTGCATCAGGACACCCCCGGGTGTGGCTGTGAAATCAGGGACCCGAAATGCGCGGCAAAGGAGTCAGTGCAAATGACATGACACGGAGGGTGAGGCAGAAGAAAGAAGACATGGATCGGTGACGAAGAGTGTTCAGATGCCACCAATTCTATACAAAGAAATACAAACCACAGAAAGAGAGCACGCCACCACACCACCACCACCACCACCACCACCACCACCACCATCGCCATCATCACCGCCACTGCCATCACCGCACCCATCACTAACACCATTACCACCATCATCATCCCCACCGCAGTTATTGTTAAATATGATGAAACTACTGTTGCACACTATTGAGCAATTCGAGAGCAGACGAAGCAATCGTGATCATTTTCGTTGTTGCCATCCATTACGACAGAGTCACAATCAGACTTGCCTCCTTTCTCTCCCTCTCTATCACGCCACCCCACCCTTCCCCTATCCCTTCCGTTGCCTCTTGACTGCGCATATTCACAGGCCTTTTACATTTCTCCACTCCCTCCCCCCCCCCCCCTTCAGGTCTCCATTCTTATTCCTTCTCATGTGCCCTCATAGGCTCTTTGTCTACCTTGCCCTGGACACGAACACATGAACACACACACACACACACACACACACACACACACACACACACACACACACACACACACACACACAGAGAGAGAGGGGGGGGGGAGAGGGGGACAGAGAGAGAGAGAGAGAGAGAGAGAGAGAGAGAGAGGAGAATGGGGGGAGAGAGAAAGAGAGAGAGAGCTGAAGGTAAATTTAAAAGAATAAATATATTCTGCTTATTCTGCCAGCTCCTTGACTCAAAAAGGTGCAAAGGGAATTGTTCTGTAACGACGACCTGCAAATCCCCGCTAACAAATGATGTGTCTGCATGTATCATCTTCATGACTGCTTTTACACTAAAGCGCAATACCGACATCGTTAAAGGGTCCATACAAATTAGTAAATCATTAGTCAATAACTCTCGATAATTCAAATGTGTACAGATTTTGTTCGAACTCATTCGAGTTCCCATCTCACCTCCTTTTCGTGTCGAAGGTTGTTGGCTTCGCTTTGCACAAAGGACAGTTGACTCTCCAGATACGACTTGTCCCGGGCTGTAGTTCTGTGGATAGTTAACATCGTATTGCCATACATACACATTCTTGTACAATTTTGTGATTTTCACCTGTTCATGTGTCCATGCATGCGCGTTCCAGACTTTTCAGCTGTATATGTTGCCGTACATACACACTGTAAATACGAAGCATACTTTTCAACTGTACAGGTTGCCAAACGTTCTCGTTCTCAACACGATGTAGACTTTCCAGCTGTACATGGCTCGTTAAACGAGCGTTCTTCACACAAAGTAGGCTTTTCAATTGTTCATGTTACCTTGCGTATGTGTCTCAAACGCAGTGTAGCATTTCAGCTGTACACGTTTACAAGTTATTTGTGTGTTTTTAGCTGGGCACAGGATTTTTAGCCGCGAGCAAGTTTCATACATCGCATCCTAAACGTATAGAATTCAGCCGCACGCACATGCTACATTTCATTCAGGCTCTCATATTCTTTTAACTATGAATGTTCGCATACATTGCTTTCTTCATACCATACAGACTTTTCAGCTGCGCACTTCGACATGCATAGTGACTAAGTTTCTTCTCAAATAATTATTTACACAGAGCTTGTAACAACGCGCACGTAGGCTTTCACACACACACACACACACACACACACACACACACACACACACACACACACACACTAGATACACACACGCACGCACGTGCATATGCACGCATGCACGCATGCACATAACGCTCTCATCCAAACCTTCATCATGCACACACACACACACACACACACAGACACAGACACAGACACACACACACACACACACACACACACCACACACACACACTACATTCATTATTCCTACACAGGCACAGGAGGAGGAAGACATGAAAACGAGAAAAAGAGAGATGAGATGTGGTAGAAAGGAAGAAGGAAAGAAAAAAAAAAAGGGGGGGGGGGGGGGAAGAGAGAGAGAGAGAGAGAGAGAGAGAGAGAGAGAGAGAGAGAGAGAGAGACAGAGAGAGACAGACAGACAGACAGACAGACGAACGGACGACGGACGGACAGAGACAGAAAGATAGACAAAGACGTACTGTTGCGTGACCTCTTTGGAGAGCGCTGAGCGCCACGATTCTCTCTCCAGCTCAGTCAGCTGTTTTTGTAGGGTCACGATCTGCACGCACACACACACACACACACACACACACACCACACACACACACACCCCCCCCCCCCCCCACACACACACACACACACACACACACACACACACACACACACACACACACACACACACACACACACACACACACCCCCACCCCCCACACACACACACACACACACACACACACACACACCGTGCACACAACATAAACGATTTGGGGAACAACGACAGAAACAGTATTGACAGGAAGGAAGTCAGATTCTTCTAAAATAATAAGTTTTAAGGGAGCATTTAAATGAAAGGAAAGAATCAGTGTCTGAGAGAGATAAAAACTGTTCCAGACAATGTCCGATAAGTGTCCATCATGTGATTTTTGTGGGCAATGGAACAATGTTTGGTGGTTCTAATCTCCTCTCCAGGTATCCAGAGTTGGAGGTGGGGATGGGGGGAAAGAAAATTCACCCGTTGTGTGATTTGAACCCAGTATGTGGAATTTCTCATTTTTCAAGACTAAACGTTTTCTCATAGGGCCCCCACTGTTGGGCATGACCAAGAACAGCTGGGAGATCCCTGACAGCCTAAGAGCCCTCATGCCCCCCCCCCCCCCCCCCCCATACCACCATGAAGCAGCAGCAATCACACTGGCTGAGCACTAAGGATATTGAAGACCTCTGCCAAGGTTTAACAGGTCTCGGATCCGTTCTTTAAATCGGATCCGTACTGCGAATCCGCCCACAAAATTGAACGTGAGTGTCCATGTGCCACATTCCATATTTCCGCTCGGCTGGGTTTAAATCGGTCACGTAGTTTTTTGCGTAACCTTTGTGAATGGATCTGGTATCAGCGCTTTCATCCACGTCTACATCAGCATTACATGATCAACCCTTTTGATCCACATTCACATTCACATGCGTGGGTTATTTCATACACCATATTCCATATCTATACCAATTTTCGTTAAAATCAGTTTCGTAAGTCTTTAAGTAATCTTGCTGAAAGACAAACCAACCAATCAATGGATCCGGGGTGGAAACACAGGCTGTACGTTGGGGGTTACAAATGTCGAAGTAAGGTCTGCTTTCAGCAATCACAACTGTGTCTCATAGATTTCTCTCACGCTTTTTAGAAAGACGGGGGGTGTTAATCACCAAGAAAAAAAGGACAGGAGCGCAAATCACCAAAATGGAACAAGAGAGGCAATTTACTTATTAGACCCACACGTGAAGAATACATGTGGTAACAGGATGAAGGGCACAGTGTGGGTGGGAAAGGAGAAACGCGCGTGTGCATACGATTCGAGTCATTCAAAGAGAGTGATTAGAAAAAAAAAGGCAGAAGGTGTGCAATAAGCCTACCGCGTCCTTGAGTTTGCCCTTGGACATACGTTCCTCCAGCAGCTGAGAGAGCGTCCTTCACCTTGATCTCCTTGTCCACCATGTTGACACAATCATCCTTGACCTGGGTGAGGAGCTGCAGCTGCTGCTTCTGCCAGGACAAGCACGCAAAGTTATCATGAGTGGTCCCTCCATCCTCCTTCAGTATGATGAAGACCTCAAACGTTCACACTCTTCTGATTCCCTTTCAGCCAAGATACATTGAATGAGAGCAGTGGACAGATTCTGTTGCTTCCCTGTCAATGGCCTCTATAAACACCACCTCTTATTTCCACTTCATCCCATGTAAACATTTTCGCTCAGAACATACATCTGCTCTATTGCTCAAAATGATGTCTCACGGGACTCTTTATCCATGTTATCTATACTCATTTCTTCTCACGTTTTTCTTTTCTCCGCTGGCTCTTACTCTCTGCTCACTAAACTTCATTTCTTTTTTCTATTCATCCATTCCCAGTTTTTTCATCTTTCCTTGCCCAGGGAGACCTTCTTTACCACGCTAACAGCCGACAGACTCTACAGCCACCTATCCCTGGAAAGACACATGCACCCGAGGTCCCGCGCACGAACTAACGCATTAAAAGTACGCACGCAAAACACTCCATCATACCACATTTCTATGTGTTCATAGAGCGCGCGCGCGCGCGCACACACACACACACACACACACACACACACACACACACACACACACACACACACACACACACACACACACACACACACACACACACACACACACACACTGGCGCGCGCGCGCACACTGATATCATGTCCAGGCATCATCTCTAAGGACAGAATGCGGTTATATGTGGGGGAATCATGGGACCATAAATGGAAACACACACACAAATCTCACCAATAGTGAGCTTCATAAACCAAGCCAGAGAACGGACAAGACTTCTGCATTTCTGCTCATTCTTGCCTTCATATCTGTTACCAACAACAACAACAAAAAAGCTTGGTGGTGTCCTGCGTATGTTTAACAGAACAGGGCATTATGGACAATAATGATTGATGATGATCGAACAGCAGCACCGGACCTCGTCTGGCTCGTGAACTCATGGTATCTGATTACTCCCTGAGGACAGTAATTATTAACTTTGTCAGATTTACATCCTGAATTATCTATCAATTGACCCACTTAGGAATTTCTATTCAACAGAAGATTGCACTCAAGGAAGGGAGTGAGAGAGAGAGAGAGAGAGAGAGAGAGAGAGAGAGAGAGATGAGAGAGAGAGAGAGAGAGAGAGAGAGAGAGAGAGAGAGAGAGAGAGAGGGAGAGGGGAGGGGGAGAGGGGATTGAGGGTTGCGGTAGAGAAGATGGTGTTTATAAATTCTAGTTCTGAGATCAAGATATTGAGTGCGTGTGAGGCTCTTTTTCCTGCCAACTTTAACTGTGGGAAAATACTGGAATGGTCCATGACCATGACGAATTTTCATGTAACAATGAACAAAATGTACAGTGGAAAATGAAAGTGGGAATCTACATTCTTACACGTATATGAGCCGACCACAAAAAACAAACAAACAAACGAACAAACCAACAAACAACAAGAACCAAAAAAAAGCAACAACAACAAAAAATCAATCAAGCAGGGCTAGGAATACTGAAGGGAGATAAGTTGTGACTGAGGTGAAAGCAAAGACAGACTTACGGAACAGATGGGGATCGGAAAAGGACAGGACATAAAATCAGTCTATCAGTTCTCTCACCCTTCAGGGTGGGAAACCAATGTATGGGATATGCACACTACCTTCATCTCCTTGACTTTCCTCCGCAGCTTTTCTGCCTTCATGCACTTATGGGAATGTGGGAGGTGATGGTGGTCCTCGTGATGATGATGCGTCCTCACGGGAGACGTCTGTGGATCCTGCTCTGTGTGTGCAGCTCTGTCAGCTGGATCTGGTTGTCTGCGGCTGTCTTCAGAGAAAGACGTACTTGCTGAAGGCTGCTCCCCAACAACCATTTTCTGGTATACAATGCCCAGCCAGGTTGTTTTCACATACATTTTCTCTGTATTTACCCATTAACGAAGCCTGTGATGACCCCATCAATTGTTTCAGAAATCATGCGGTCTTCAGCATTTCTGGAAGACGCATCATCTGGATGATCAGGCTGCTGTCTTGTGGGAATTCCTGGCGTTCTGCCGTTCCTCGCAAACTGGCCGTCAAATCGTGAATATCCGACATTTGGGAGGTGTGGAGATTCTTCGTCTTTCATCAAATATTTATCAACATTAAATGGAGAGTTCGGCTCCTGTCCCGTGGGTTGATTGTTGCAGGAAATGTTGTCTGTGACCACCATTGGATTTTTCGTCTTACATTTTCGGTGTTTAGAACTCTCTGCAGAATCTATGCGCTTTTTGATCTTCTTGCAAGTCCTGCATTTTCTACCTGAGCATGTTCTGTCTCTCTGGATCCGAGCCATGTGACTGCTTGTGGAGCTGGACGAAAGGCTTTGTGAAGGATTAAACTGGACTCTTTCCTCACCGTGCCAATAGCCATCGTCATTTCCTAAATTTAGCTTAGCACTGTTATTTGCTGAAGAGGCAGATGTGTTCTTTTTGATCACATCACGGCGCAAGTACCTTGGAGAAGCGGGTGATTTGGTTTTCTTTTTGTTGTCAGAAAAGTGGATCTGCGGTTGTTTCACTAGCACAAGATCTTCAGTTGCTCCGTGTCCGTCTCCTTTCCTCACGAGGCTGTCGCCCACCAGTCCTTCTGCATGTTGTGGGGGCTCAAGTACACGTGGTTGGCCACGGTCAGCGTTGTGGTAGGAGAGAACACCTGTTTGGTGTGAGGGTTGTGGTGTATGATGTTCTTCATGGGCAGTTGTGCCGCACATTTTTGTTTGGGTGTCCTTTTTATCACGGGGTTCTCAACACTTTGGCTTCGTGATGATGCTTCAGAAGGAGATTGCTGGACTTCTTCAATTTTCTCCGCGTTTTTTACAGGGGATGGAACAGCCTGGGGAAAATGGTCTTGAACTGTCACATGCTTGACGCTTTTGGGAAAGAGCGGATCTAATGGTTCTTTTTTGCGGGTGTCGTATTAGAGCGGCTTGAAAACTTTCCTCCATCACTTCAGGGATTTCTGAGGCAGGAGGGGCCGTTGGAATAGCACGTTCTTCGTTCATCAGCACTGGCATAGTGTGTGGCGCGGTTCCTGATCTCTCCATATCTGCAGCAATAGGTTCTGGAATGTCTGGTCTTAGAGAAAGTGCTGGATTATGCAAAGGTGGTGGAGATTCGTCAGCTTGTTCCTTTTCCTTCTGGACACACGTTTCCTCTTCCAAGTTTGAGAAGTTACATGGAACAAACGCCCTGTTTGGCACCGTGGACATTGCATGACTCAAATCTTGTTTGGTGTTCAGAATCCGTGCCTGACCCTCTTTCCCTCCACATCGACACGTCTGTCCTGAAAATTCTCGTGTGAAAGGCAACGATTCAGCTGAGTACCTTCTGGTATAATTTTCAATCCGTTTTTTTTTTTCCCTCGAGTTTCTTTCCATGTTTTGTCTCTCTCCAACAATTTCTTGTCTTTGAAAGTCTCTAGGGCTTAGCAAGCAGTCTATAGTGTATCTTCTATGTCGTGCATCGTGAATATTCATATTTCGTTCTGATGATTCAGTCTGTTGAAAGTTTGGTTGCGTGTGGTTTGGTTCCCCACGAAAATGACAGAGTTCTTTAGCACGGGAATGTTGTAATTGCGCTTCGTTTTCTTTAAAGTTGGCAATATTATTTGACATTGCTGCATACGTATGTCCTCTTTTGCACGTTTCTTCTCTAGGTTTTTGAATTTTTTCAGAAGCAGCAGAAAAGTCCGAAATTGGGGCCATCTGACCATTTTCCTCAAGATATGGTGAGTACCTGTTGTAGACCTCTAATTCTTTATATATTGATCCTTCTTCTCTTGTGTGCGGAAATGAGGCATTATCCAATGGATACGATTTTCTTCTGATCTTTCCATCTTGCGTCGTTGTAAACGTGGGGTTTGGGTTTGAAGACGTTTCGCTTCCCTTGTCTTCAGGATTGGCGTTATTCAGCGATGATGCTCCCCGTCTCCTCCTTCCTCTCTTCTTGTGATGTTAACCTATAGTCCAGCAACATGTTTAGAGGCTGCTGATCCACTGGTTTATTGCAATTGGAAGACAATGAAAAGTGAGTCTTTTCATTCCAGTTTTCTCCTTCTCTATCTGCAATGGTGGTTATCTGGCTACACACTCTAGCTTCTTGAGCGCTGTCATCTCCTGAGGGGAAACTCACCTCGAGACAAACAGGAGACGTGACAGGATTTACTGTTGATGTTTCCTTCTCGGACTGAGAAGGGGCTGTCTTCTTCTGCTGGACCTGTACGCCAGCTGTTCTTGTGCCTACAAAAGGTTCTCGTGTTTGCTGTTCACACTTTCGGTTTCCTCCACTTTTTGCGCGTCATGGTTTCAGCGACTGATTCTGCGTGGCTAGATGTTTGCTTTGTGTTTGCTACTTTGTCTGCCACGTCTTGTCTGTTCTCGTCACTCTGGATAGTTTCTTCTGATTTCACTTCAAGTAATTCAAATGGAACTTCTTGTAATATTTCAAAGCTGTGAGTGGTATTCAACTGCTCTTCTTCAATAACACCGGACGAGGATATTGATACAATCAATGGTGAGGGGTTGATTGTCTGTACTTCCTTTTTTAACAGAGGAAAAAAGCAGGTTTCGGTTTACGACCTGTCTGGAATTCCTTTTCTGACTGAGGAGAAACTGACTTTTGCTGACGACTTGTCTGGGTTTCCTTTTCAAACTGAGGGGAAACTGGTCTGGGCTTAGAACCTGTCTGCGTTTCCTTTTCAAACTGAGGAGAAAAACAAGTTTGGGCTCAGACCTCGTTTGGGTTTCCATTTGAGACTGAGGGGGAAACTGGTCTGGGCTTCGAACCTGTCTGGGTTTCCTTTTCAAACTGAGGGGAAACTGGTCTTGGCCTAGAACCTGTCTGGGTTTCCTTTTCAAACTGAGGGGAAACTGGTCTTGGCCTAGAACCTGTCTGGGTTTCTTTTTCAAACTGAGGGGAAACTGGTCTTGGCCTAGAACCTGTCTGGGTTTCTTTTCAAACTGAGGGGAAACTGGTCTTGGCCTAGAACCTGTCTGGGTTTCTTTTTTCAAACTGAGGGGAAACTGGTCTTGGCCTAGAACCTGTCTGGGTTTCTTTTCAAACTGAGGGGAAACTGGTCTTGGCCTAGAACCTGTCTGGGTTTCTTTTTCAAACTGAGGGGAAACAGGTCTTGGCCTAGAACCTGTCTGGGTTTCTTTTTCAAACTGAGGGGAAACTGGTCTTGGCCTAGAACCTGTCTGGGTTTCTTTTTCAAACTGAGGGGAAACTGGTCTTGGCCTAGAACCTGTCTGGGTTTCTTTTTCAAACTGAGGGGAAACTGGTCTTGGCCTAGAACCTGTCTGGGTTTCTTTTTCAAACTGAGGGGAAACTGGTCTTGGCCTAGAACCTGTCTGGGTTTCTTTTTCAAACTGAGGGGAAACTGGTCTTGGGAAACCTGTCTGGGTTTTCTTTTTCAAACTGAGGGGAAACTGGTCTTGGCCTAGAACCTGTCTGGGTTTCTTTTTCAAACTGAGGGGAAACTGGTCTTTGCTGACGACCTGTCTGGGTTTCCTTTTCAAACTGAGGGGAAACTGACCTTGGCTTAGAACTTTTCTGGATTTCTTTTTCTAATTGAGGAGAAATTGACCTCTGGGATGTCTCCTCTAACTGAGGAGAAACTAACCTTTGCTGACGATCTGTCTGGATTCCTTTTCTAACTGAGGAGAAATGCACCTTTTCTTTTGATCTGTCTGGATTTCCTTGTCTAGCTGAGGAGAACGTGCTTTTTCCATATATGAGTTTTGATTGGTTCCTGAATTTGCACTTTAGCTGGTCTGGTATGGGCAGGCTGTTTTGTGAATTTGCGGTTTGTCTTTACTGCTTTGAGCTGTTTCTAGAATTCACTGTCAGCATCTGTTTTTCGACTTGGTGTCTCTTCTGTGGAATCGATGATTTGTTCTCTTACAAAAATTTCTCTCTCAAATGTTTAGTTCTGTTACTGGCTGATTTTATTCCACCTACTGCCAGAATATTTTCCGAAAAGATTTTTTCCACTTTCTGCGGCAGTTGATCGACAGTTTCTTGTGCAGGTCGCTGATCACTCCTGTCTTGGCATTCTGCAGAGAGTCTGCCAGTATCATGTTCCGCAGGTACTCTCCCCATCTTGATTTTGCAATGTGTCCGACAAATCAGTTTGTTGGCTTGAATATTCACCATAAGGGATGTTTCTTTTGATAAATACTCCAATGAATATATTGTCTTCTCTCTGTTCATCAGACCTCGCGTGTTGTTGCATTTGAGAACTATGAGCCGTACGCTGAAAATCTTGTGCTCGTTGCATCATCTCCATATTTTCAGTCATCAGGGACTGAAAGGTTGAGTTCTCTTCGCTGAACCATTCCAACGAGACAGGGCCACGCACTGCATCGTAACCAGTTATTTCAATGCCTGGGATTGTGTGGGTCTGTGTTCTTCTAACACATTATTGTCAGCATCCACACCCAGTGCTATGTTACACCCGGAATCTTTTCCTGCAGCGACGGTAATCGGGGGAGTCCAGGAACATGGTTCTGAAGAAGGCGTGGTATATGGTATGGCTTGTGAGCCCTTGATCGCTATTTTAATTTCTAATTGATGACGCGGCTTGTTTGATGTCATGTGTTTGAACAAAATGGTCAGTTTGCTGTCTGCTTTTAAAGAAATCTATGCCCTGCCCATACGCCCATGCAGCGTCGCTGTCGTGTTGTTTCTGGGCGACTTCATTCCTTTTTTCAACAGAGCGTAAAGTGTATTCTACCTTCGTATTTTGTTGTGAATTTGTACGCATTGCTGATTGTTTTGTTTCAGAGTTTGACGTTTTGCTCAGTTTCAGAGTCTTTCAAGCTGTCTTCATCAGCAAAGTATGGGTCTTCAGCTGCTGCTCGAGAGCCCAAGGGAAGAGGCCGCTCCACTGTCAAACTACGCTCATTTCTGACTTGTTGGTACCTAACCTTCTCATATTTTCTCGCGCTCTGTTTCGGTGAAGCTGATCTGGGCCGACGCTTGTCATGAAATTTGAGTTCCTTTCCTTGCTATCTTTTGGTGATGCACTTGATTGCCTCTTACCTTTTGTGGGAGCTGGGGTTCCACTGAAAGTGGGAGAAGACGCCCTGTGAGAGAAACGATTTGCGTTGTCATGCGGAACTGATCTGCGTTGCGGATTAGCAGAAGGAGGTCTCTCAGGATAGACAAAACTATCTTTCTGACAGCCACAGTCATGTCTCTTTGGGTAATTAATCGAAGACCTCTCATTCTTTGGTTTCTTTCGAGGGCTTTGATAGTCTACTGAAGATTGAATCGAGGTGTTATATCTGTGGACTTTTGAAGAGATCGTGTCTTCCTGCTTCTATTTCTTCACTAGTTAATGGTGGCGGAAGTCTCTTGCCAGAAAGAGTATAATCATCCCATGACCCCTCGTTTTGAAAAATAATGATTTTCTTGCAGCAGTCTTGGGCTGTTTAGGTGAGGTGATAGTGAAGCGTTTCTCTGAGAATCATCATCACGATACAGTGATCCATGACCGCCACGTGTGCGTTTTGATGTGCTGCCTTTTGACTGGGTGTACTTGTCTGAAGCTGCATAATCCACCTCATGCCGGGTGCTTTTGTCAGTATCCGACTGTCACCAGACTCTGAAAAATTGTTCTCTCCAGCAGGCGCCGCTTCAGACTTGGGGAAAGTTTTCACATGAATTTTCTGCTTCTCATATCTCAGTCTCTCTTTTTTTTTGGACCCGTTCGACATTCCACTATTTTTGAGTAGGACGAAATGTTTCTATGCGTTCCTTTGGGAGTCTATGGTTCTGTCAGTCTTGTGTGAGGTAAGCGACTCATCTGCCGCTGTGCTGGTCTGATCAGGCTGGCGGTTTGGGGAGATGGTGTCCTTAGTGCCGGCATGGCTGCCCCAAGGGACCTCTATCGACAGGTCTCTGGTAGGCTTTGGTAACTGGGGGATCTCGAGGTAATCCCGAATAACTGCCATATTCTGGGCCGTCCGGCGGTTGAGAGAGACGAGGAAGGCGTTCAGGACTAACGGTCTGCCTTGCCTTAGATCTTCTTCGTTGCCGGGCCAAAGAATTCCGTCCACATCTGCGACAATCCTGAACAACTGGAACGTCTTTGTTGTCTGAGGAGCTGCTCTGCAACTCTGAAGTCAGTGGTGCATCCCTCCTCTCTGATTGGCTATACTGTGAGGAGAGTGTACTTTGATATTTACCTTGTGAGTATTCCAGCGCACTAGTTCTCTTTTTCTGTGATGTGGGAGATTCAATGATTTCTTCATCATAATAACTTTGAGATCTGACAGAATCGTTCAGTTCTTGTCTGCATTCATGCCTAGATGTGTACAAAATCCCATTGTCTCTCTCCAACCTATTTGTATCCAATGCACCTGTTCTCTTCTGGGAAGGCGCTGGCGGTAAATTTTATGTGGACATCTGGATAATTTGTCTCTGCTTGCATTGGGCCGTTCATGCATTCCACTTGTGGAGCTCTCTGCTGCGGATCTTCCAACTCTGTGTCATAGAACTCTTGGCCCGTACCATATCTGCGTTGCGGGTAGGGACCAGGAGGTTCATCGTGAAGATCAGAACGCTGGTACTGAGATCTGTCGTATCCACTGGCTGGCGTCTCCAGGGAGGATAAGGCGGGAAGTGAGAGAAAGGTGTTCTGGACGGTTCCTCGGGTTTCTCCTTCCTGTTGGCAACATGCCATCCCTGACAGTTCTTGAGTGAATGGATATATTCTCTGTTGCTGGCGAGGATCTAGGCGAGCGATTTATCTGTGATCAAAATATGTGTGGCAGAGTTAGACATGCTTGAACATGTGTAAGAAAAAAAAGTATGCATGCAGATACTAACGTATGCAAGATTCATGTGCTGCACTAATAAAGTACTTCACTCATTGTTACTATTCAATAGTTTGTATTCCATATCCCTTACCCATATATCATCTACAAAAAGAAAGTTTGTGTACAAAAAAAGAAGCTCAGAAAGTGCGTGTGTATTGGTAAGAGAGAGAGAGAGAGAGAGAGAGAGAGAGAGAGAGAGAGAGAGAGAGAGAGAGAGAGAGATAGATATTAAGTTTTAAAGTAAGATGCCCCAAGAAGAGGAAGACTATACAGGAACACATCCACATCATTAAACAAAGACAAGGAAAGTCCCTGCACCTCACTCATGTCCGGGTGGCAGTCGCTGTTGTTGTTCTCCGAGCCCTGCCCGCAGATACAGATCACGTGTGGACGCTGGCACAGTGAGCACAGGTCGAACCCCTGGCTGGTCACCACTTCGGCCGGCCTGACTGCTCCGCTTCCAGATAAGCTCGTGTGCCAGAGTCACCTTCTGTCCCATCCAAAGGGATCGATTTAGAGGCTGTATTCAAAGCCCTCTATTTCACGGTTTGTTTGCTTTTTTTTTTTTTTTTTTTTCAAATCGCTCTGGACGACATGGGTATGCCGTGAATCATGCATTATCAAGAGAAAGCTACCATATCCACGAAAACAAGTAAACATAGTAACCAACAACAACAACAGTAATAAGAAAAGAGTGTTTGCATAGCACAATTCTAGCTGAAAACTACTCAATGCGATTTCATACACCATTCAGACCTTTATCAATTCACATACAACGCTATCTTACTACAGAACCTAGTGTGTACACGCAACATGGGAAAAAACATTGCTCAAAATGCTTGGTTGAAAAAGATAACTTTTTAGCTGTGCTTTGAACACATAAGGTGGACTGTTTCCCAACCTCGGTGGCAGTGAGTTCCAAACAGCTGGGGCAGCAAAACTGAAGAAAGGCTTATCCACCGATTTTAAGATTCTTTTTAGTATCTTCAGAGACTTCTGGCGGGAAGAGCGGAGAGTATATGTGATGAGTGGTAGGCGCAGAGCGTAGAGGATACGTACGGTGGAAGAAAACCATCAGAGAAACGGAATGCGAGAGTGGCAAGTTTGTATCATGACGACACTTGATACAGGCAGCCAGTGAAGCTCCTTCAGCAGTGGTGTAATGTGTTCTCTCTTTCTTTGCTGAGAGGACGAGTCACGCTGCAGCTTTCTGGATTCGATGGAGCCAGTTAATTTGTTCTGCTTGGTAAGCCGTATAGTACTGAATTACAATAATCAATCCACGAAGTAATTAGTGAACTGACAATTTACATGAACACTAGCAATAGGCCAACCAGCGTCCTCTCTGGGGCATTCCTTTGTGGAATGTTTTGGCTCCGGCTGGCTCCGGAATCGAATACTGGAACCATACATTCCATACCCGTGATGATTTCCTGTCAAAATTGTTGTATCGGTAAGTCAATGGAGGCTGGCATTGGATGAATGAAGTGGCGCCCTGTGGAATGAAGGGGGTGGGAAGAGGTGGGGGTGTGTGTGTAGTAGTTAGGGGTCATTCACGCTGGCTTCACGATAAAACAATTATTGTAATCAATTGGTGGTGATCGGCATATACTGACTCACAAGGGGCATCACTGAACACCGCTAAAGTGACCCAGTAATAGTGCAGAGTATCTTCTGATGGGCTGCCTCATTACAGGCTAATACTGATTGCTCCAAGTGGACTACCGGTGCTAGGGCTGCAGCAAGACGAAGGCGAATGCGGCTGTGTATGAAGAAGCCACAATGCGTGGCGTGGGATGGGACTGGTGCTATTTGGAGGAGGAGGACCGGGCTATCGAGGGCGAGACAGGAAAAGAAAGCAATAGGGCCGTAAAAAGCTTGGGTAGATTTGACCAAAATCCCGTCACACGACCAACGTGGATGTGAATGCATACAGTACAGGCGTAATCATCTCACGCTATGCCCGAATTGATGCGTCCATTCTTCTTGCTTCTAAAGAGAGTGTCTAATGTATTGTAACAGAACTGTGTCCGAATATGTTAATGGCGTTAATTCTTTGTTCTTTATGCTATGAAACATAAGCATCCTTTATCCTCAACTAGCATCCCTCTCTCTCTCTCTCTCTCTCTTTTGGGAAATAGATTCAAAGTAGGGAGAGAAATCAAGATTCGAGAAAAAGATTAATACTGAATGGCTGTATTGCATGTTGATTTCTGGTAAATAAGTAATGGACATCTGATTCATCATTCACTTCTTCTCAAATATATGGAACGCGCGTTCTACGCACCTGTTCCTGAAGCTTTTCTTCCGAAGCCAAAGCGTCAGCAGCAAGCCTATTGGATGAAACAAAGAAACAAAGAAATAAATTCTACTGACTGCAATTTGAAGAATTTCCCAGAAAAAAAGGTGTTTTGGTGTGATCGCCTTGAAGAACAACAAGCACACTATCTAATTTTTTTGCTTCGGCTGCTTGCAAATTCTGTGCGTGTGGATAAATTCTGTTAGTGCAAGTGATATTTTCTGGACGTTTTCAGTAATAAGTTTAACTGATTTGTATGGCGTTAAGGTTGTGTTATAAACAATTGTTTTAATGAATGATTAGTAATCTAATAGCAATGGAAAATGTACATAAATAAAATGAATACATCAACATAGTATGAAACGAGAGGGGAAAAGCTGCCTAGAGAAAGGAAGAAATAAAACAAAATGCGAACCAAAACAAACGCCAGCAACAACAAAACCGAAAGCCTCATGCCAACTCCACCTTTCAAAAGACTGGTCTTCCCTCGGTGATGGAGAATACGGTCTCTCAGCAATGCTTTCATCGTAAACATATCTTTGAATTCTACACCTTGACCACACACGCTCTCGACCAAGGACTGGCCCCATTTAGCGCCTGTTCAGGTCCGCCAAACGGAATAAAGCCCGAGCTTCCTTGACAAGGCAAGTGTGACGTCAGAGCTTCATCACTTCCTGTTCCATGGTCCATCATGTCTCTGGTGCGCTCTCCGTTTTCGCGAGGAACAAGAACGTCGCTGCTTCCCACGCCTCGCTCCAAAAGTGTCCTGCCTGCTGTTTGGTTGGAAACTGACGGGGTATTTTCATTCTTTTGGACAGCAGTGCTCTCAGTGATGTCTCCGCTTGTTTCACAGGCTGCGTCACTGACGGGTTTTTTCCGACAGCACCCGCAGTAACAAGAACTACCCTGCTTGTGATTACAGATATCCTGGAGTGCATCTTCCCGACTGCCTGCAGTTGAGGTGCCTCTGCTTTGCATTTTGTGCCGTTCCTGGTGCTTTTCATTGGTGATTTCTCCTACCGGGTCCACGCCGGTGCTGGTTGTCGTTACTTTGGCAGCGGACAGGAGTCCTCTTTCACTGATGATGGAGCTGAATCTACAAATACAACAGAAAAAAAAAGACAAAAGAACGGTGCGAGGTGCTTTGTGCACAGGGAAAAGGCTTGAGTGTTTGTTTTAGAGATGGAGCACAACCCCAGTCAGAGAACCACAGTAACTCAATCATCAGCTTTTAGTCAAAGAAATATGTAATGGTACGTTTCTTATCTGAAAATATCGGGGAATGGCTTTTGTTTATACGGGGGTTAAAAAGCTCTTTTGCTTTATCGCATCCGATTTCTTCAGACCGTTTCATTTCCCGTCGCGTTCAGGAGCTATCCATGACTCAATATCTCCGACTATCTGGGTAAAGAAAAGTGTGTGTGTGTGTGTGTGTGTGTGTGTGTGTGTGTGTGTGTGTGGTGTGTGAATGCGCGTGCCTGTATGTGCATGAGTTGGTCAGTGAATGCTTGCATGTATTTGCATGCACGCGTGAGAGATTAAGAGAGAGAGAGAGAGAGAGAGAGAGAGAGAGAGAGAGAGAGAGAGAGAGAGAGATAGAGAGAGAGAGAGAGAGAGAGAGAGAGAGAGAGAGAGAGAGAGAGAGAGAGAGAGAGAGAGAGAGAGAGAGAGAGACAGAGAGAGAGAGACAGAGAGAGAGAGAGATGGGAGGGGCTGGATGGATGGGAAATTGAGGGTGTGGTGGCAAAGAAGACAATATAATCGTTCCGAGGGAAAAATGCTGAGCTCACATGGGGTCCCTTTTAATCCAGCTTCAGCCAATGGAAAAAAAACTGGCGTGGTCCATGGCCATGACAAAGTCTCATTAACAATCTACAAAAATGTACAGAGGAACATGAAAGTGGGGATCTAAACATGGACAAGGAAGACTGATTTGACAGGGCCGTGTCTCTTTTGAATGGGTGAGAGTCCTCAGATCGCAGGCTGAGCAAATCTTCACAAGAGCGAGGATGAGAGAGATTCGGATTCGGGTGATGATTCGTTCATATAGGCCTTAGCCCTTTACGAAGGGGTGAGTGAGCATAATATATGAACTGAAATAATAACTCATGACTGCAGAGCATCCCAAACACATATAATTTAGAACATAAAAGAGGTAGCTGTTTCTCTAAATCTAATGTCTTATACAAAAACAAAAACAAATTTCGAACAACTTCCGGGGAGAGAGAGAGAGAGAGAGAGAGAGAGAGAGAGAGAGAGAGAGAGAGAGAGAGAGAGAGAGAGAGAGAGAGTCAGACAGACAGACAGACAGACAGACAGAGTTTCTCTACTGCGAAAGCGCGCAGGCGTAACATTGGACTGTTAAGCATACCTCTGACTGCGTATTTCATTCCTCAGTTGGTTAAGGTTCTCTTGCAAGAAGTTTCTGGACTGCATGAGCTGGTCCACGTTGTCCTGGAGGTTGGTCTTGCACTGTAGCAAGTTGGCCATCGACCTGCACAATAGCTGATTGTACTGAGTACACAATGTCTGTCTGTCTGTCTGTCTGTCTGTCTCTCTTTCAAGTTACCCGTGTTTCTGTTTGTCTGTGTGTACCGTTGGCCTGCATTCAAAATAAGAAAGGCTGTTTCAGTCTTGAATAAATGTTGTTTTGTGTTTGTTCCTTTCTCTAATTGTTGTTGAACTGTACAGGTATCAGGCGTAAGGTATATGACCAAGCTTAAAGCATCCCTTTTGGGGATATCTCCTCGTTTTGTTGGTGTGCTTTGTGTTGTCGCTGTGCAAATGTGTCAGGTTCAGGGTATACGGATGTCTCCTTGTCTATTTTTGTGCGCTCTGTGTTGGCATTTATGCTAGGTGATTTGGTGTCTTATGCAGTGATAACTTCGCGCAACGGCCATGTAGATATCTTATCATGGGAGCAAGAGTCACTAGGCCCTATACGTGTTCGTCCTTTATTGTTTACTGTTTCCTGTCTCATTTACGAATTCTTTTCATGCCTATCAAACCGAGGTTACCTGAATTTGTTTCTGTTTATCTGTATGTTCTGTTTGACTATAATACGATCAAAAGGCTGTGCCAGTCTTGAGGAAATGTTAATTTGTGATTGCTTATTTCTCCAGTTGTTGTTGCTGTGTATATATGCGTGCTCTGTGCAGGCATTTGTGTTAGGCGGTTTGGCGTCCTCATCAGCACTCGTTTGGAGCCATGGGCGTGTAATAATCTTATCGTAAGAGCAAGCTACCATCCTTGTTCCTTATGCTTTGAACAGAGATAGCTGTATGGACATTTAAGGTAGAAAGAAAATGAAACACAGCAGAAAAAGCAGAAAACAGGCATAGTCAGTGGAAGTGACGGAAAAGAACAAAATCACTGCCATCGAGTTTCCACATAATTTATCAAAAAAACAAGCAAGCAAAAAAACAAACAAACAAACAAACAAAAAAAAAAAAAGACATTATGGAGAGAGATCCTGGGCATCCACACATGGTATTTACTTCCGTGATTTCAACGACTTTGGTTTTTCAGTGAATAGGTGACTTCTAACACAAGTCGTGATTTCAACGACTTTGGTTTTTCAGTGAATAGGTGACTTCTAACACAAGTCGTGATTTCAACGACTTTGGTTTTTCAG
>JADBJO010000513.1:371773-374273 GCA_016801955.1 Conus betulinus | reverse complement strand
GCCATTTTTCGAACTACTTTATTCTGATTCTTCACAACATCTTAAAAGTACTTTTATTTAACATCATCAGACGCTACGTGGACTTCAAGCGCACTGAAATTGAATTAGTTTTCGAGCAGATCTCCTTATCAATGAGACAAAAGTAGTGTGGGTCAAAAACAAAAACTGCATCAAAGTAGTTTGTTGACTGGGTCTTTTATGGACCTCCAAGTTCAATGTAAAATTACTGAAACCTCATTGAGGAAGCATTCACAAGATTAATTAAATCAACAATTATGATTCTCAATGATTTCAATGAGAATATTCTACCCAGATCTCCACCTTACTTAGCAGAAATTATGAATCGATACTGGTACGCAGTTCATTAATGAACTCAAAACGGATGCAGAGTCAAGTGCAAAGTGTATGGACCTGGTTCCTACTCAGTGCCTGAAGGTTCTAACATCCATTACCGTTTTGCAAGGTGTTTGCAATTATCATAATGTTCCTTGTGGCACTGTACAATGAGACGATGTTACTCATTACAGACCAGTAGATAGAAGTGCTGGGATATTTTTTTAAATCCTGATAGTAAATAACAAAAATACGCATGCCAACTAAAGCTATCACCGGACGTCCCGATGACGTCCATCTGATGATGGATGAAATGAGAATGGCAACAGAGGAACGTAAAACAATACACTGAGACATTAGCAGAATAAAAAGACAACTACAGCAATACCATCGCCGAATAAGACAATAAGGTCTCACACCACATAAACATTGGCAAACACAAAAAATAATGACAACTGGTAAAAACCTTACCAAAACAACAACAACAACAACAACACACTGAATCCGATGAAATGTATACATTCTATTTAATGGTACTGTTCATTGTATGAACAAAAAGCTGATCATATTCAGTAAATCTTTTACTGATTGCTCAATCTACTTCAAAATATACCGATGACGGTGTTCTAGATATTCAGTTCCGTATGTCTGAACTTGGGAAATTTCTTTGACCACCGCTAATGGGAGGATGGCAATGTTGTCAGCCGTAGACTGCGCAGCCAAACGTGCTACGTGAGCTCAAGCGTTGTCCTGCTGCAAAAGAGCCCTGGGGTCCATCTAAGAAGAGTATGAGCATGACGTTCCACTATGTTCTCCACATAGCGCTGCGCAGTGAAGGTGCTTTCGATTACAAGAAGATCACATTTGTCTGTCACATAAATGGCTTCTGGTGGCGCTTGGTCAATGCAGTTTTGGCCAAGCGTTGAGTTACTGTTCGTTAGACGTGTCTTTGTCCATCACAGCGCAGCAGTAGAAATAAGTCTCGTCAGAGCACTCCACGTGTTTGCCGTCTTTACATGTTAGAGGCACGATGTCACCTGCCTAATGCTCCTCTACGTGACGGTGTTGTGGGACCTGTACGTTGAAAGGTCGTCGACCATGTAACCCATCTTCTCTGAGGTGACTCCGAATGCTTTGTTCCGAGACACACCGATATCCAGGCAGAATCTGAACAGTTTACGAAGTTCACAGGAGGCGTTTTGGATATAACGGTCCTTGGTTAGGGTAGTTACCCTTGATCCCCTGGGCCGTGGCTTATCGTTGGTGTGGTCAGTCAGTTGAAATCTCTCTAAAATCTGCTAACTGCGCCCTGCGCCAAAGTTCAAGATCTATCACAACTTGATCGTGGCTGTCACTAGCACTAGTGTCGGTGCAATGTTGGGAATAAGGCGTGACATTTTTCTCCGATAACTTAAAGGCCAATGCGATCAGGTTTTATTGTCAAAACACAGGGGTGAACGTGATAAGCAGTAAGGACGTTTTGTATTGACAACGATGCGCCCTGTGTTAAGCATTTCGCGAACATTCAACATGCAGTTTTTTAAACTATAGCGTGATCAGTCGAAAGGTGGGATACAATTACACTCTCTGTATTCTTACTACATCAAAACTGGTCTCTACAATACTCACAAAAAGTTAAGAACCAGGCAGGACATCACCGACAGAACCCATCCACATCGATAGTAGTGTTTGAAACAAAATTCGGTTGAAGACTAATTTCATTTCAAGATAAGTGCAGCTAAACAACACCATTCCGTAATCTTAAAAAAAAAATCACATAAACAGTCAGTGAACTTTGAACAAAAAAGAAAAAGAACATACAAACAAAAAACCATGTACGTGGCCGCCTGTTGATGGTAGAGATTCAATTCATGCATCCCTAACGGACTTAATCAGTGTCACTTAAATCAGAGGATGAATGGTCAGACACTCCTACTACAAGACCTGGAACAGCGAGGCCATTTACTGGCGGTGGGTGGCTGGCCTGAACGCGGCGTCCCAGATGTCCTCAATGGAAACCAGTTCAGACAACCGTGCTGGTCAAGCTCAGCCACTGAATCTGCTGCTGCTGTAAGAAGTCCATCACCATCCCTGCTCGACTGGCTCTGGCGTTGTCACTTGCAACAAAGAACCTTGACCCATGGCCTGTCACTCCGGCTTGGTGACA
>JADBJO010000513.1:346773-361773 GCA_016801955.1 Conus betulinus | reverse complement strand
GAAGGACTCGGCTGATCCAAGTCAGCAGCGGGGGTCTGTGTGCTGATGCCGGGCTGTGTGGGAGGGCTGCCACCCGGGGTGTAGGACCTGGACTTCTGGGTGGTAACGGCCCTACTACGGTGCTTCCTCGGCCTATCTGTCTTCCCCTCTATGGCCCTGTCTCCCTGCGCACCATCAGTACAGGTCCATGCCACAGGTCTTCGCCTAAAACATGCTTTTCAAAAAGCGGGGCGACAACACAGACCATTCTTTATTTCCCCGTTTCATGGCGCCCAGTAACATGCCCCACAGCGAAGCGTTCTTCTTTCTTTGAGTGTCCACCTTCATCGAGTTGAAGATTCTGACACTTTTGTGTGTATGACCGTTTTTTTATCCCACCATTAAGGCAGCCATACTCCAACTTCGGGGAAAGGTGCATGCTATGTGTAGCGTGTCACCCATACCAACGGCCAAAACTGGCCTTCTCTTCCGAAAGTTGGTGATGGGATTTTACGTGTGTGCAAGATGTACCTGCGTTCACACACGGAACCTCGGTTTATAGTCTCATTCGAAGGACTGTATGGGGAATGGAGTCAGAACCAATGTTAACTCCGAGGGAAAAATTCCCCCTGTACCGAAATTCGAACCCGTAACCTCAGGATCACGAGTCCGGCGCTCTACCAACTGAGCTATTCCGGCGTTAGGTTTGAACAGAGAAAATCGCAGCGGTGGTGGATGTGTTTACGTCCGCTGATGGAGAAAGAGGAGATAACTCACCTGCCCCTCCCTACACTGCTAGAACAATTCTTTTTTGGCACTGAAGGTTTGTATAAGGTCTTATACAGTTAGAGTTAGGGTTCGTGTCTGGGTAAGATCAGATCAGGCAAAGGTTTGGGTCTCGTTAGGTATAGGATTAAGTTTAGGGGTAGAGTCATGCATTTGGGAACTGAAGAGAGTATTTTGATGTGTGTGTGTGTGTGTGTGTGTGTGTGTGTGTGTGTGTGTGTGTGTGTGTGTGTGTGTGTGTGTGTGTGTGTGTTTACAGTGGACCTACCCTTCCCCACCATGATATGATGGGGAATGAAGAATCTGACAACCTCTCAAAGCTAGACAGCAGAACACGAACAAACCGCCGTCCAAATATCTTCGGGAGAAGTCAAGATCCTCCTCAAAAGTCACTCCCCAAACACACATGGAAACAGCGTCTGCAGACAGGATCTGGGAAGGATGGCGTCTACCAGCCGGAAAGGGCCAACAAGTCACCATCTGAAGACTGAGAACAGGACACCGCCAGCTCCTCTCGCATCTCTTTCAGGCTGGGGAGAGATCTCACACACGGACATGCAGCACTGGTCCACATATGCCAGCCCACATTCTCCATTCCTGTCCCACCTTTGACACGCTCCTACGACAAGAAACGTTGCCCAGCGCGCCGTGGACCTGAAGAAGCTGTAGGAACTAGCAACATCGGTTAAGCAGACTCAGCGCACTGGACTGCTCGATTTTTCTTCCTCTTCTTCTTCTCTTTCTTGATCTTTCCCTTTCTTATTCTCATACTGACACTTCGCCAGTCATGGTCTGCAACTCGATTCTACCGCCTAGCTTTTGCATGAGGTTCCCCCACTTTTCTGGCCGCCATACTCCCATTTTTCAGGCGAAGGTATGTCTGTCTGTGTGTACCTTTACTTCTGTCTCTTCAAACATGCCTATGTGTGGAGCACAGACACATGTGCATAGGCGGTGCTTACACTTTTCACACGTACGTAACATTATGTATGTATACACTTCTATCGATATGGCTACATCTGTGCTTGTAACAGTGTGTATATTTTACATCCTAAATCTTACGAGTATTTCGTATTGTTTCTCTGTGTATCCTGCACTGGATAGCATCAGAAATCCATTAATTTTTTTTTTCAGAACATTACTGGCTCACCTCTGTATTTACAATTGCTTTACTACTGACTCCAGCAGATTTTGTAAACAACAATAACAAGAGGCAGCAGCAGCAGCTGCTGCAACAACAACAACAACAGCAACAACAACGACTACCGACTTTGTGTTTTGTTTAAAGAATACGTTTCAAATTCGGGTCTTACTCTGTTTCTATCAATTTCATTTTTTTTTTTTTTTTGGTTATAATACACGATGTCTTTCAGTTATGAATTGTATGTGTACATCGTCCCCTTTCAGGAGGGAATGTTATCTTTATCCGTCTCTCTCTCTCTCTCTCTCTCTCTCTGTTTTTCTGTCTGTCTCTCTGTTTTTCTGTCTGTCTGTCTGTCTGTTTCCACCTCCCCCTCCCTCTCTCCCTCTCTCTCTCTCTCTCTCTTGTCACGAGTTACCTGCGGCGTGTTAGATCGCTGGACGCCTTCCCTGAGGAGCATGTTCAGCTGCTGGTCCACGTCAGCCATGGAGAAGGGGGTGGGGGTTCCATCCTCACGGTCCCTCAGCCAGATACTGGCCTTCCGCCTCCGTACCACCCGTGTGCCACCCGCCACGGAGCTCTCGTCCTCTGCACCACGCACATATCAGCCGTGGGACGCACCGAAGTTTGTAAGCTGCGACGCGATTGGTAGATATCAGTAGCATGTAAAGCATGCTGGAGGACTCAGGAGACAAGGTAGTAGAAGCAATCAAGCCCCAGCTGAAGACAGGCAGAAAATGGAAAGTTCAAGAGGCGATGGATTCTGCAAAAGAAAGTCTCAAGATCAGAGAAATAACAGGACACACACAGACCAACAGACAAGGACTGGGGGTGACCAAAACTGAATGGTGGTCAAAGGCCAAAGGAAAAGCCAAAAGAGACATGATGATTCAGGAGATGAGGAAAGAAGAAGACCAAAAAAGACTCCAAAAAAGCAGTCCAGCAGAGCCAGCAAGGGCAATGGACAACGTGGGAGAATGCACTCCAAAGAAATCTCACTTGGAATGACATTTGGCACATGGCCCCTCTCAGGATCAGCTTCATTCTCAGATCTGCATATGACCTTCTGCCTCAAATGCAAACCTGGTGAAGTGGGGAAAAAAACAGACGATCCTTCATGCCCCCTCTGCCATGGAAAAACAAACAGTGAAGCATGTCCTAAGCTCATGTAAAGTAGCCCTGGCTCAAGGAAGGTACACATGGAGGCACAACCAAGTGCTCAAAGAGATTGTACAAGTAGTCTGGGCTAGTACCAACACCACAAAGGGAAAATCAGGACTCCAAAAGCACCCGCAACATTCTTCACGGCAGGAGGCAGCGAATCATGGCCAAGAACACAACAGTGCCACTCGGAACATGCAGGCAGAATCTGCTGGACGGGGCAGATGACTGGGAGTGCACTGCAGACCTCCCAGAATGGAAGAGTCACCCAGAGATCATCAGCAAGAGTGGCATGAGACCAGACATAGTAGTCCACTCTCAGTCAACCAAGCAGCTGATCATGATCGAGCTCACGGTGCCATATGAGAACAGAATGGAGGCAGCTCAAATCTACAAGACTGAAAAGTATGCTGATCTGGCAAACAGCCTGAGGAGAGAAGGCTATCAGGTCAAAGTCCTCACTGCAGAAATTGGAGCTAGGGGGGTTGTAGGAACGTCTGCATACAGCCTCATGAAACAGCTCTCAGTTGCAGGGGGGGGGGGGGGGGGGGCGGGGACCAGAGCCCTGAAAGCAATGGCAGAAGCAGCAGAGAGGTGTTCAAGCTGGATCTGGTCAAGAGGAACAAAAAAGTGAACTTCATAAGGCTTAACTTTCCTACAAATATCAGAAGTCCCAGTGGCTCAGTAGTTAGTGCGCGAGTCATTAAGTGGAAAATGAGCATGTCCAGAGGGGCATGGGTTCGAATCCCAGCCATGGCTCGTCCCAAGATGGGAAAAAAAAAAAAAAAAGGGGCAGCAGAGGGACATCCGAGTCATGAACCGGGTGTGGCCCAACCCCCCCTAGAGTGTCAGGAGATAAGGGCCGAAACACTTGCTTGAAGGGGGCTTCTCTTCTGAGGACTCTGCTGCCACGCTCTCCACGAGTTTCTTTCTACAGTAGGGCTTTCACCTGTTGCTGGGGTGGGGTCCCTAAGGGACTGGCCCTAACGTTGCAGGTGGAAGTTTCGGACGGGGTTTCTACCATTCAGGAGCCGTGATTATCCTGGTGCATGTGGAATTAAACTTATGGCTGAACATGATTAGAAAAGATTTCATTTCTGAGCTCTAGCTCTTGAGACGTCATTCATCTCGCTCGCCATCGAGGACGAAGAGGGCTTTTGACGGAAGAAGCTGAATCAGCTACTAGATTCTTAAAAAAAAAAGTCCATCTCTGTTTTCCTAGTTCATGACTTTTTGTGTATATTCGGGTTTCTTGTTTAGCCGAATTCTATATACTGTCTGACAATTGGTAAAACAAGCCATCGTAAGTGGGAGATGGTACGTTTTTGTATTCCCAGTTTCAGTTCTGTTCACGCACTCACACACACAGACGCCTACACAGACACCTACACACACACACACACACACACACACACACACACACACACACACACACACACACACCTGTTCTCGTGGTCTCTCGTCCCAGATGTCCATCCAACATCACTTCCCGTTCCTCCATCTCCTCCTCATCCTCTCCATACGGCTCGCACCAGGGAGAGACGACACCTGCGGGTCGGGAGGACCAGGCAGGGGACGGGGGGTCTCGAGACATTCTCCGTGGAGCCGAAGGAGTCCTGGATCTAGGAAGGGGAGGTGAGGGCGACGAGACCCCGCGGTAGGCCGGAGAGAGTGATCTTCGCCTGGTGACGGGCCGGCCTCTGGAGAAGGGGCGGCGTGGAGATGGAGGGGAAGGGGAGCGAGCCATGGCTAGGAGCGTGGAGCGTCTGTTCCTTCCCACAGCCTGGAGATGGTGAGAGGGGGGATGAGGATGACGCGAGCTACTGCTGCTGATGGTGATGATGACGATACCGATTAGGATGCCTGAGCCGCTGCTACTGATTTAGCGATGATTTTGACACTAATTACCGATGCTGTTGCTGACAATGATGGTGACGATTGATCACGATGCTCCTGCTTCTTATTCCTGTTACAGTTGTTTGCTGCTGCTGGTGATGATTAAGATGCTATGCTGCTGTTGCCGTTGATTATGATAATGACAATTATAATGATTATGCTGCTGCTGTTGTGCTGCTGCTGCTGCTCTTAATGATAGTGATGAATATGATGCTGCTCATGCTGCTATTTTTGCTGGTGGTGGTGGGGGGGGGTGGTGGTGGTGGTGGTGGTGGTGGTGGTGATGATGATGGTTATGATATTTATATTTAGTTTGCAAAGTGAGGCGACTGCATGTGGAAATCTAAAAAAAAAAAATAAATGTAATTAATAGCGAACCGCCAAGAAAACGTTGACAAACGAATCACATGACAAAATAAGACACGTTTCGACCTCTTAGGTCTTCTTCAGGCAAGATACAAAACACTCAGGACAACACTCATTTTCGTTTTCCTGCGAGTTTTGTATCTTGCCTGCAGAAGACCTAAGAGGTCGAAACGTGTCGTGTTTCGTCTTGTTCTACGTTTTCTTGGCGGTTCACTATTAATAACATTTAAAATTTGTTATGATATTTATGTTGCCTGTTGCTCTGCTGCTGCTGCTGCTGCTGCTGTTGACGATGATGACACTGGTGCTGGTAGTGATGATGGTGAAACTGCAACCCATAATACTGTTGCCGCTGCCGCAGCCACTGCTGACGTTGCTCCCTTTTTCTACTGCTGCTACTTTCTACTTATTTGTACTGCCGTAGCTGTTGTTATTACTACTATTTCTGCTGCATCTTTCGCGTTTGTATGATCATCCCATCATCATCATCATCATCACCATCATCATCATCCCATTTATGGTACTTGATTTACATATTGTCACCTCCGCAGCAGCCTAGAGCCTATCATTACTATTGTTGTTGTTGTTGTTGTTGTTGTTGTCGTCGTCGTTGTTATCGCTGTTGTTGTTGTTGTCGTTGTCACATTATTATTGCTGTCATTTTTGTGCAATTGCGTCTCTCTCTCTCTCTCTCTCTCTCGCTCGCTCACACACACACACACACACACACACACACACACACACACACACACACACACACACACACACGCACACACACACACACATTCACAAGCACTCACTCACATTGTAGTCCTATCACTCTCGCAGTCCATAATCAAGCCACCCCCCCCCCCCCCCCCCCCCCCCCCCCCCCCCCCCCCCCCCCCCCCCCCCACCCCCCAAAGTCTTGCACAGAGAGAGACTCAAGACTCAAGACTCAAAAACTTTATTACTCAAGGATAAAGATTTTAGGCAATGCCTATTCTTCCAATCTGTCCTTGCTATTCTACAACATTCAACTAAGCAAACTGCACATATTAATAATGGCAGAAATAATGAAGAATATAGCAACATTATAATATTAACAATAAGAATAGTAATAGGAATAATCATGATAAAAAAAAAAAAAAAATACACAAACACAATCAGACACGGACGCGTGCGCGCGCATGCACGCACACGCTCACACATACACGCACGCAAGCGGCACTCCCACACCCACACCTACAGCCACACACCACACACACACACACACACACACACACACACACACACACACACACACACACACACACACACACACACACACACACACACACACACACACACACACACACACACGCACAAACACTCACACTCACACACATTTTCATTAGCTAATACAGAGGCAAGCATAAAAGTAGGGCGTTGAAACTGTGGTCAAAAGGTTAGATTTATTGTTCAAGTAAATGTTTCAGTATTGCTGATTTGAAGGACGGCAGTGATTGACATGTTTTGGCAGACGGAGGAAGAGAGTTCCACACAGATGGGCCAAAAAATGCAAAACTAGATTTGAACAAATCAATGCGGACACGTGGTAAAATGTAATTATTTTGAATCATATCGCATTGTTGCCATTTGAATAAACTCAGCAAGATATGTTGGCGCCATGTTTGCATGGACTTTAAACATTAGTACTGCCTTATTATAGGTCAGTTGGCTCTGCAGTGGTAACATCATTAGTTTTGCGAATTTGCTCGTGGTCGATAGAGACCTGTCGGGAAGAATCAGCTTAATTCCCCGTCTATGCATAGAGTTGATCTTTTTTATGTGATTTTCACCGGCACCACTCCAGACAGTGGATGCATAGTTGATGTGAGAAAGGCAATGGGCTTCAAAAAATAATTTCCGGATGTGTGGCTCAACATAATAACTGAGTTTATGGAGTAAGTAAAAACAAATTGCGAGCCAACTGTTTGCAAACATGATTTATATGCGATTGCCATTTAAAATTCTCATCGATGATCACGCCTAAGACACGATGTTCGGTAACCTGCTCGATCAAGGTTTCACTCATTTTTAGGCTCAACATAAGATGCTGTCGTTGATGTTTCTGTCTTGATGTTAGGACCATACATTTTGTTTTGTGCGGATTAAGGACCATTCGGTTTTGGTTGCACCATTCCAAAACATCCGTTATACTTTGTTGTAACGATATCTGTACAGATATGATGTTTGTATCACTACAGTGAAGAGAGCTATCGTCAGCGAACAGATCACAGATGACATCGTTGTGAGATATGTGCATCGGTAGGTCATTTATGAAAATACAGAAGAGAAGAGGTCCAAGGACAGAGCCTTGTGGAACACCGCAGCTCACTATTCCTTCAGAAGAATAAGTACCGTTTAAGTAAACACGCTGGGTCCTGTTTTCAAGATATGACTGAAAGAAGGTGACTACTGCCGGATTTTGAACATATGCAGCAATTTTTTTAATAATATGTTGTGGTCTACAAGATCAAAGGCTTTCTTAAAATCGAGAAAAAAAACAGTTCCAGTGAGTTTTCTTTCGTTGATGGCTGATAGCCATGTATCACAGAGACGTGTTAAGACCGTGTGGCATGAGTGATTTCGACGAAAGCTGACTGAAATGGGTGGAACAGTTTGTGATGTTCCATGTGTTTAGTTAGGTGTTTTGTGAACATGCATCTCAATAGGTTTCGATACAACGGATAAAAGAGATATTGGTCTAAAATTGTTTAAATCAGTGAGATCTCTTGATTTGGGTAAGGGAATGACTTTTGCAGCCTTTAGACCGCATGGGAAGACATTCTGATCAATGCACAAATATAAAAACATACGTAAGGGCATCAACAATGTAAGGTAGAGCAAGCTTGAGTATAGAAGCATTTAAGTTATCTGGACCCATTGCTTTTTTTTTTTTTTTAAGTTTTGAAATTAAGGAACCAACTTCATTAATAGCAAGCAAGGGGATGCTAAATGAATCTCTTGTATTTAATCGTTCTTGGCAAAACGATTGGAGAACAGCTGGAGTCTCATATCGATTAAAAAATGTAACATTGGCAGCCGTCTGTACTGATTCGGTTAACTGAAGGAAATGATTGTTGAAAGTGTTAGTAGACCACATAGTCGCAGTATTATCTGATTTCTTTTTTGACTTGTCAGTTATTTCATTAACAGCACGCCATAATGATGCTGTATCTCTGTTTGCGTTTATCAGTTTCCTAAAATGCTCAGATTTTGATTTTCTAACTAGATCTGATACTCTGTTTCTCTGCTTTTTATATTCATCTACTTTTTTTTTCTGTTTTGAGTGCATCCCTTAGTGCCATTTCTATAATAATGTCTTTTGTCAGCCAGCTGGGAAGTACTCTGTGTTTTACCCTTTTTCTTCTAAGTGCAGCATGTTTATCAACGATTGAGAGAAATATATTATACCAGGTATTATACGCTTCATTTGGATCTGTGTAATTGAGTACACTGTAGAAAGGAGCTAAGCTTAAGTCGAGGAAAAATTCATCCTTACTGAAATTTTTGAAGCTGCGATATTGAATGGTTGTGTGGCCCTTATTCTGTTGCTTTGGAAGTTTACAAGACCAAGTGCACAAAATGAGACAGTGGTCGCTTATGCTTTTGTTGCCCACAGTTATATTGGATACCATGGCTTTGTTGTTCGTGTAGATATGATCCAGCAATGTAGAAGATGTCTCTGCGATTCTAGTTGGATTATGAATAAGCTGATGCAAGCCAAAGAGTGTGGTGGTCGCATTCCAGGCAGGCTGCCGTTTTAACAGATCAATGTTAAAATCACCGAGAAGAATGACATTTGGATAGCTCTTATATACACCATCCATCATGCGTACACAGCTGTCATACCAGAGGAAGGTGGCAGCGGGATTCCTATACAGAGAGAGAGAGAGAGAGAGAGAGAGAGAGAGAGAGAGAGAGAGAGAGAGAGAGAGAGAGAGAGAGAGAGAGAGAGAGAGAGAGATGATTTTATGGATTGATTGACTGATCTTTTCATACTCAAAGATGAACATTTAGGCCTAGCCTAGTTTATAATCTGTCCTTGTCATGCACACGCATTCATACTGACAACTCAGCATAAGAAACTAAAGAAAACTATAATGTAATATTGAGAGAGAGAGAGAGAGAGAGAGAGAGAGAGAGAGAGAGAGAGAGAGAGAGAGAGAGAGAGAGAGAGAGTTAGAGAGAGAGAGAGAGAGAGAGAGAGAGAGAGCAGACAGACAGACAGAGAGAGACAGAGAGACAAACGGATAGACAGACATACAGACAGACAGACAGGCAGACGAACACACCAAAATGACCAACAGTGACCACAGAGAGGCACACAGGCCGACAGACAGATAGGCAGACGGACATAATACACTGACACAGACGAGTTTAGACAGATGCGCAGTGACACACCCGGGAATTGAACGGCCTACTCACTGGGCCCGAGGCCTCCGCTACCATGGACTGACTGCGGGGAGCGGCAAAGGACCCGTGCCTGCCGTCTGACTGACTGCCACGAGCTGCTGACCCTCCTCCGCGCCTCCCCCTCCAACATCTGGGGCATCTCATCTGAGACTGCACCCATGGATGATGATGATGATGATGATGATGATGATGATGATGATGATGATGGTGATGATGATGATGATGATGATGATGTGATGATGATGATGGTGACGGTGGTGGTGGTGGTAGTGGTTGATGATGATGGTGATAATGATGATGATAATAATGATGATGGGGTGGTGGTGTGTGTGGTGGTGGTGATGATGATGGTGATGATGATGATGATGATGATGATGATGATGATGATTATGATGATGGTTGTGGTGGTGGTGGTGGTGATTATGGTGATGATGATGGTGATGGTGGTGGTGGCGGTGGTAATGTGATGGTGATGGTGGTGGTGATGATAATGATGATGATGATGATGATGATGATGTTGGTGGTGGTGAGGATGATGAAGATGATGATGATGATGATGATGATGATGATGATAACGTGGTAATTAGCAATACTGATAGTGATAATCATTCCGGACGAACGTCTTCGTTAATCTTTTACAAAGGGTAAAATAAGGTCATTGCCATTGCGTCATGAGGTCATCATTGTTACTGTCATCTGCATTTCCTATCATTTTCGTCACGATCATCATCATCTTTAACACTCTCATCTCCAGGGTCTTCATCGCTGTAAACAGGATCTTCTTCACCTTCATCAGCTTCATATCAATATCAACACTGTTACTTTTCTTTGCCATCACTATCACATTCATCATCACCATGACCACCATTACCATTATCATCATCATCATCATCATCACCATGACCACCATCACCATCATCATCATCATCATCATGTCCTTCGAATGAGACTATAAACTGAGATTCCGTATGTGAACGCACGCATAACATCTTGCACACACGTAAAATCCCATCACCAACTTTGGAAGAGAAGGCCAGTTTGGCCGTTGGTATGGATGACACGTTACTCATAGCATGTACCCTGCGTGAGATATGAAAGAATGAAGTAAGGAGATGGAGTGAACTATATTGACTGGATACGAGAAACGACTGAATGAATCGCCAGCAGGCAGCTCTTCAGTTGGCTCTACCCAGGTAGGCAGCCTTGTGTAAACGAGAATGCGGATTGTAAAGCGCTTAGAGCTTGGTCTCTGGCCTGAGGATAGGCGCTATATACACAATCACAATCATTCAGTTCATGTTCGGCTCAATTCAGTTCAGTTCACTTGGGACTTTTGATAGCCTCACAGCTTTTAGTGTCCCAATCATCTTATTTATATAATAAACATTGGTTGCATAATGCATGCATATGCTCGGGATATATTTTACTCTATTCTGTCAATCAAATTGGTATTTTAACATATTTAACTTTGCGTTAGTATCCAGAAGGTTTTTAAAGTATTCAAATCTTTTGCTTTTTTAATGTATGCAGGTAGTTTGTTCCAATATGGTGCCACTCTGTTACTAAAAGAAAATTTTCTAACATTAGTGGGACAATATTCAATTTGGATTTTGTTATCAGAATTTCTTGCAATTTGATTAGAGGTTAGTTGAAAAAAAAACTGTTAAAAGTTGTACTGCTAGGTCCATTAAATAGCTTGTAAGTCTCAATCAAGTCTCCCCTTATTTAACGATGGTAAATTTAACCTTCGCAATCTATCTATATAGCTTATATGTTTAAACTCCTTAATTAACAAGGTAGCTCTTTTTTGCACTTTCTCAATACTCGCTGAATGCCTGGTGATCATCATGATCATCATCATGATCATCATCATCATCATCAATATCGTCTTCAACACTGTTACTTGTCTTTGCCATCGTTTTCATCGCTGTGTGTGTGTGTGTGTGTGTGTGTGTGTGTGTGTGTGTGTGTGTGTGTGTGTGCGTGCGTGCGTGCGTGCGTGCGTGCGCGCGCGTGTGTGAGCGTATGTTATTTTGGTGTGCATGCATTTGATTCAGTGCATGCATTTTTCTCTCTCTCTCTCTCTCTCTCTCTCTCTCTCTCTCTCTCTCTCTCTCTGTTTTAGTTTTCTAGCGCATACCAATAAACTCACCTTCTTGATAATATGACGAATCGAACACCTGATCTTCACAGCACCCTTCGTCTGCCAGTTGATAACGATGACAATAATGACACTGAGCAGGAAAAGGAGGAGGACGAGGAGGGGGAGGCGGAGGTGGATGCAGGGTGTGGGCCGTCTGGAGACTGGTAAAGGCGGATACATCTGCACCAGAGGCTGGCCGCTCAACGGAACCTGATTGGGGCCAGCGGCCAGGATCAGGATGGGACTTCCGCTCAACAAGGGCAAGGTCTGGAAGGGAGGCAACCCCACCCCACTCATGGGACAGGCCAGGGAGGACTGATCTGACGGGTAGGTCAGGGGCAGCAGAGCCTGTGGACGCTGTGTGGGGGCCGGTACCGCTGCAGGCTGTCTTCGAGGGTCTGGCTGGGACCGCTGGAGAAGTCTGGCCGCCGGAGTCCACAGACAAGTCGTTTCTATCAGCAGGGATCTGCTGCTGAGAAGAGTAAACGTCAAGACTTCTCCTCCTTCTTCCTTGTGCCGGTCTGTCTGTTATTACCACCTGGTTCCTGGGGTCCAGGGGATTGATGACTGTCATTGATGCCGGTAATTTTGACGTGTAACCCACGGTTTTCGGGTAGTTTCTTTGAGCCTGGTCGAATCTGCCATGATCATGTCTATCAACTGGCGTTCCTATGGCATGCTGCTGTTCTTCAGACCAGGACTGTTCTAAGGCAGGAGCCGATCGAGTTGGCCGAGTTAAAACAGATGCAGCTACTGGTGACAGGTTGATAGCGGAACGCTCTCTTGCTTGCCAGGGGCGGCTTACAGCTGAAGGACGATTCGTCTGTGTGCTGTGTTCCTGTTGACCCTGAGTGTTTCTTGCCATGTGATCACTCAAAGCTGGGGTGCTGGTCCTGGCGTACAGAACTGAGCCTCCCTGTTTCTGACTTGAACGTCGACTCCAAGCAGGTTCAATTCCTGCTGGCCTGATGAGCTTTAGGGATGTTTGAGAACAACAACTGTGTGTCTTTCTGGGGAGCCTGACTCTGGAAGAAGAGGATTCTGGAAGACTGTATCCGCCAGATGCTGCTGGTGGCAATAGATCTGTTTGGAAACCTTCTCACTTTCGTTATATCCAGACACCTTGGGCGGCGGATCTGTCTGTTGCCAGCGCTCTTCAGTGAGCTTGCGGTCAGTGTCGCGCGGTTCATTGAACACAAACTGACCAGAATTCCCAGGGCTGCTGGTGGCGTTTGTGATGGGCGTTGCCCACTCTCGCTTCCAGTGCCGTCATCGAGTGGGGGTTGGTTACTCTGCAACTGCTGTTGAGAGGCGATTTTTTCGGCGCTGGTTTCGACGTACGAGAACTCGCCTACGTCGGTTGTCACTGAATCAGATCTGTTTTTGTTCTTTTTCTTTAACTGTAATAAATCACATAGGAGAAGGTGAAAAGACCTGATCAGAATAAGATACCGAAAGCCCGGTTTTGCGGACCTGTGCGACGAAACTATTTAATGCACAAAAGCTCAATATAAAGGAAAATTATATTCAAACTCTCATTGCGACGAAACTATTTGATGCACAAAAGCTCAATATAAAGGAAAATTATATTCAAACTCCCATTCCACAATGTTATATTTTCAAATCATATTCGACATACACACAAAGCACCACCACCACCAAATCTCCGTACTGCTGTACTAGCAAGCAACGACAATGGGAGCTCTGGTTATATCAAAAGAGTGGTTCACCACCAAAGTCCGCGGTGGTTTCGGTTCATAAGATCACACCCAACAACACACTGATTAATTACACATGTTTTTTCCGTATTCAGCCGATTTTAGGAAGTCGCATGCGCTTCTGCTTTACATGTGTAATTCAATCTTTTTAATGCTCTGCATGTTTGAACTAATGAATATTCTGTGTGATCAAATCTGTTATTGAATCGACGTCAATGAAGCCGTCGTTATTTCGAAAGGGAAATAAGCCTCTCATGGGTTATTTACTCCTGATCCGGGAAAGTGATCTTGATTGGGCAATTGCAAGCAGTATCAGTAGGGGAAGATAACCCGATTACGACACTGTTCTGATCTGCCAACTGTTTACTTGCAACATAGCGGACAGGTTTGGCCAGTGCTTGAAACCGAGCTACGTCTGCGGTCTTCATAACTTAGAATATTTCCTGTAATTCTGTTGTATTCTCAACAACGCACATCAAAACATCACCGCTCAACGGACTCCCAGAGACACCAGCGAAGGGTTGAAAGGGCAAATGGAAGAAAGCGAAATGAAGAATTTGATTTATTTATCCCCCCCCCCCCCCCCCCCCCCACCCCCCCCCCCCCCCCCCCAAAAAAAAAAAAGTGAATAAAAAAATCAAAACATGTTTAAACCACGCTCGAGGGACCAAAAAGAACCAAATAGAAGTTTATTGGACGCATTAAACAAGGTGTGTGTGTGTGTGTGTGTGTGTGTGTGTGTGTGTGTGTGTGTGTGTGTGTGTGTGCGCGCGTGTGTGTGTGTGTGTGTGTGTGTGTGTGTGTGTGTGTGTGTGTGTGTGTGTGTGTGTGTGTGTGTGTGTGTGTGTGTGTGACTGTGTGTGCGCGTGTACATGTGCGTGTGTGTGTATTGAAAAGGTGTTTAGATTCACATCTCTGTCGCTAGCCATGCAACAGCTTATCTGCACGTGTATTTGGGTATACGCCTGAATTCACACGAATGTTCCTAAGTTCCCTTTATTTCTATATTCAGTCACACGTGAGCATCTTTCCTTCTAAAATCTAAAGCGCCATATGTCAGACGACCATTCTGACAATGGTGCTAAACAATCAGGCTCTTTTTACCATATCATTGTACACGGTGCTGAGACATGTCCTGACATTTGAAAATTGGCCCCACTAGTGTAGCAAGAGTTCATTTGTCTGTTCAAGTTGGAATTAAATTTCCAGTGATTTCCTTTATGATGAGCTTGGTCGATTTTGCGTAGTCTAATGTTTGTTTGTTGTAGATGCAACTTAACATAGGTTCGAACACCGGAACACGTACTCAGGATATGCACGTTACTGGAACCTTCCTTGGTTGTAGTTGCAACGAAAGAGAGAGTAGCCCA
>JADBJO010000513.1:284273-334273 GCA_016801955.1 Conus betulinus | reverse complement strand
ATATATATAGACAGGGCGCGACTTGTCTGTTCTTTTAAAGTTTTATTGTGTCCGAGAATTGCGCTCATTATAGATGTATGCTTATCAATGTATGCGTATCAACTGTTAGATCAAATGTTCCAAGAAAAGCCAACACTTGATCCATACTATCAATTTTCTTCGTTAATGTCGCTTGTGTGTGTGTGTGTGTGTGTGTGTGTGTGTGTGTTAGAAAAACTGAATTCCCCAGCCCACTCCCTAACCTCGTGAACCCCGCAGCCTTACGACCGCTGCAGTTGTGTTGCCTCTGTCAGCACCGGTCAATCACCCTTTTGGTGGATGAATATTACACTCAGACAGAAGATCAACGCGCCCTCTCTTTTCTTGCTTCATCACTTCTGTGATTGAGTCAAGCTTCATGAAACTAGTCTGCTAAATCACACACACACACACACACACACACACACACACACACACACACACACACACACACACGCACGCACGCGCGCACGCACGCACGCACACACACACACACACACACACACACACACACACACACACACACACACACACACACACACACACACTTTTCGATTTCAGTTCAGTTTAGTTTGTTTATAGCCTAGCTAACTCATAGGATCCTATTGGAACTGTTGCTTCACCAGTCACTCTGTACACACATGCTTTAAAAAGATCACACCCGTGCATGCATGCACACATGCAAACATGCATGCGTGTGTGCGCGCGCGTGCGCGCGCGCGCGCGCGCGCGCACACACACACACACACACAACATGCACGTGCACACACACACACACACACACACACACACACACACACACACACACACACACACACACACACACACGTCACCAAAACAATCTCGTTTAAACATGTGGAAACTGCTTTAGAATCTTTCTTCCACAAATTTTTGGATCAGATGAAAGTCATTATCGCTTCCAGGAACACAAAAACCGTATCAAGTGGGACATCTGTGATCCAGATCTTCATGGAGTCTGCTGTGTACAGTATTTATGTTGATCTAAAATGAACCAATTTCCAGCACTCTATAGGAACATGTTTTACAGTGAGTGGTGCACCACATGAAATGCGCTATGGAGCTTATTCGCCTTTTAAGAGATAGGAGTGGGTGCAAAGATAATGGCCCGAGTCAGTGCTCAAAAACTGTTCTTTGCAGCCCCCAGAGGCACACTCTTTAAAGTTTGGACGAATTTGAAAATTTGTTATCAACCTGTGTGTTCTAATCCTATCGCTAGACGTCTTTGAGATAAGTCTGAGTGTAAGATTTAAGACCGGTGTGAGGGATGGAGAATCTGATTAACGTTTTATTTGTAGCAACCACCTTTTGAACCCAAGCAAAAAAAACGATGTTGTAACCATCAGAATTTCATCAGAGTTTCAGAAGTCGAAGGTGCTTAGGGTTACAACCAGCAGTGACTTGCGAAGCGGAAAGGGAGTAAGAGAGAATGAGGAAGTCTTTATATTCTGATTTTGAAACCATTAATTTTGAAGCTGTATGACCAACACCGTGAGTCGAGCAGTACAGATGTCGCGTTATAATCAAGTTGGTTCCAGCGACGTATGTATCCAGATCCAGATCCAGATCCAGGTCGAGCTGCCTTACGCCGTCGGTATGTGTCTTGAACCGGTCTGGCCTCCAGCCTCTTGCCATCACGCCCTTACATGTCAACAGAGGCGTCATTCCCTCATTTGCCCTCTCATTTGCACTTTTCCTTCCTCTCCTTTTCTCTCTTCGAGCAGCCTTTCCCCGCTTTTCATAGCCCTAACTTCGTCCATACTTTGCCATTCGTCCCAAGGTACATAGAACTTCTGCTTTGATTTAGGCGTGTGACCCGAAAGTCTTCGTACTTCCGGTCAAGTCTTGCATACACTCGTGAATCATGGTGGGTGTCTCCTTCTTGTTTCTTTATTTCACTGGTCAGACGTTCTTATGTCCATAAACATCATAGAATATTGTTAGATTTTTATTTGTAGTGATTCACGACACATGCATTGGTTAAGTTTGAATTTATCTGCCAAAATCTGTAGACAAGAGTGATACTATTGTGTCCATGCCGAATGCGGAAGTTCTGCTTTATAGCCGGCTTCTTTTTCTATAATCTTACTTTGCTCGACGTTCAGCCGATATCGATAAGTCGAAGAGCATTCGACATTGTTTTTTTTCTGTACTCTGTTTTATTAACGCCAGTTCGGGTCTTCGGTTCATAATCGTGTTTGATTTTGATCTTTAAAGTTTAACTGGTGGTGTGTAGCACTTGGTGATGAGCTAGACGTAGTCACGTACTCATGCATTTCTGTGCACTTTTTAATATCAAGCAGCAGAATGAGTCATTGACTTAGCTGGTTTCCTTTTCCAGCCTGAAGCGCTCATTGTTGTGAAGAATCGGATCTGATCTCACTCATCCACACCACACGTTTTGTGGAATATTTAACCGAATTTATTATGATATCCATAGATTGTGTCTGACACTACGACAGTGATACTGATATATTGTTTCTGTTTCAGTTGTAACAGTATTAGATCTCCATGAATTTTAGACCAAACTCTTTACTTATAATGTTATATGATTAGAAAAAATATTGCAATTCAATGGATTTACGAAACTCTGCAAGCCACGCGTGTTTTCACAGCTTTTGTTTAAGTGCATAAGTTGGATGTATGGTTTATGTAGATGATTAAAGGATTTGAAAAGAATTTTTGATACACCTAAATCATGTATGACTTGTGTAGCTGATTAAAGGGGATTTTGAAGGAATTTCTGAAATATTTGGCTCTAGATTGTGTATGTGTATAATTACATGTGAGCATGTGTGTTCATTTGAGTTTCTGTATTCATGTTAAGTTAATCTGTGTCACTGTGTGTCACACATGTGTGCTAGTCTGCCTCTGTCTTTGTCTGTCTTATAATGAGTTAGTGTTAAAGGCAGGTAACTTTCATGAAATTTTTCCCCTGCAAAATTTCAACTACTGAACTTGGATTGAACTTTAAAAAAAAAAAGATGTATTTATATACATGTGTGTGTGTGTGTGTGTGTGTGTGTGTGTGTGTGTGTGTGTGTGTAAAACCAATTTCTACAATTCGTTCAAATTAATCAAACTGAAGAAATGTCCACTTTGTGATAAGATTGAAAACGAAGTCTGTTTTCCATTTGAATGCAGTGTTTGATAGTTGTTTGCAGGAAAAGTATCAATCGGATTATTACAGAAATACAAATATTGTTTTGCTTTTGAATTTTTTTTTTTTATCGTAAAATATATTTTGACTGCAAATAAGGCGCAGTGTGAGTTTTGACAATTCTGATAATGTTAGTTCTGTTAGTGATGAATAGGATATTGTATTAAGTCCCTTTCAGATTTACTATCCATATTTTCCAGTCAACTGTGTACCCTTTGCATGCATGCAAGCTGGTGGCCTTACAAATAAACTCATGAATTTCTCTTGCTCTATCTCTCCCCATCTCATTCATTTCCTCTGTTTCTGTTCTGGTAGTGACACAGTTCACACACTCATCAAAACTTGTTGATAGACACTACAACTATCATCCAATAACTAGTCTCCAAAAGAAAAAAAATCGGGTTCCCACCTCTTCCCCCTCACACACACACACACTCATACCAAGTTTCAGACTTTTTTTTTTTTCAATCACCACATACGCCATAAGTTTAAAGTGAGGGAGCAAAAAGTCAAGGCATGGGACAGACCTAAGTCAGTATCTCAGAGTTTTCATGCAATTTTGAGTGATTGTTAACAGCAAGCTACATGAATCTGTGCCAGCTGCATTTTTACCTAGTGGATACTCTGTATGCACAGACCGCCACAGTGTCAGAATGTATGTTTGAGTATGTGAATGTTTATCAAGTGCTATGTATGCAGGAGTGTGTCAGTGAATAAGTGTGTGTGTGTGTGTGTGTGTGTGTGTGTGTGTGTGTGTGTGTGTGTGTGTGTGTGTGTGTGTGCATGCTTTAGAGAGAGAGGATGTATTAACACCTCTTATATGTGACGGAAGATTTATCATCACCATCGACCATGGTTAAAAAATGTAACAACTGATTTGCCTAAAAACATCTTGTTCAAGCTTTTCTTTTGGCTTGTTTGAAGTTTTGCCATTTTCTGCTTCCCATTCAGTGGCATTTTTTGGACTGCCAAAAATTGCATGGTACAATGAGAACAAGGTGTAGAAAGCCAACATTTGCAGTAAAGCAAAGAGACTTTATTCTTCCTGCATTCCTGGAGACTAGTGTTGTCACTTTTGATTTCAAATCAATCAGATTATTCACATCTCAGTTTGAACTGCAGTAGCATAGCTTTATTTGTTGACTTCAGCCGATCACCTGATCAAGTGAGCAAGAGGAGGACCAATTTTTTCCTCAGCACTGTGACAACAGGCGTGAATCCACCTGGTATACAAGTATGACATGCCATTTTAAAATTTCTTGTGAAAATACTGTGGGCATGCCGGAAATCTGAAGCCCTGTTTGTATACAAACATCCCCCTCTCCCCACTCCCAACAGAGGGGACTGTCATTCACTCTGACGCATCGTCTAAACAGTAATTGTGTTCAGTAGGAGACTCATTGGGTATTGAAATATGCTGGATCAGTAAGGGACCACAGAACATCAGAGAAGTGACTTGGTAGCCGTGCAGTGTCTCCTCTTGTAGGTTACCTCATGATCAGTTGTTATTTAATTGCTCCATGTGGCCTACCAGTGCTGGGGTTGTGATGGTGACTGTCTGGGTGCCTGTGTCAGTGTGTGTGTGTGTGTGTGTGTGTGTGTGTGTGTGTGTGTGTGTGTGTGTGTGTGTGTGTGAGAGAGAGAGAGAGTGTGTGTGTGTGTGTGTGTGTGTACAAGGTCAGAATAAGCAAGATAATGAAACTATTACTAGGGAGATACAGATGATGAGACTGGGGGAAAAAAAAAAGTAAGAAAAAGGAGAAAAGAAAAGGAAATTTAATCCATTTTTCATAGGGTCACTTTCTGTTGACCCTGAAAAAAAAAAGAAAAGAAAAAAAAGTAAGAAAAAGGAGAACAGAGAAAGAAAACTCAATCCATTTTTCATGGGGACACTCTTTTCTCTGTTGACACTCCCTTTTTTTCTTTCTTTCTGTGTATGCAGGCTGATACTCCTGCGGACACTCCGTGTATAGACAGGCAGTGGAATTTTATGTGTATGACCATTTTTAATCCCGCCATTAAGGTAGCCATACTCCATCTTCGGGGAAGCACTCCCTTTCTCATTCTTGTATAAAGGTGTGTGGAGGTTCCATCGTACCACACTGTTGACAGTCAGAATGTGATGAGCGTTTTAATGGATCAAAGTTTCATGATTTTGGCTTTCTTATTTCTGTGCAGGCAGCGACACTGAAGCCGTACTTGAACTGTGTGAAGGAGACGCTGACTGCCGCCATGTGCGTGCAGAACTTTGACTCCCAGGTTGTGGAGCGACACAACAAACCAGAAGTGGAAGTCAAGTAAATGATGATTTTGTGTCTGCATGCATGCTTTTTTGATTACCACTGCAGTATTTGAATGATTCAGCTATGAATCAATTTTTGATATTGCATGAGCGTGCTTGTGAGAGAGCAAGAGAGAGAAATTTGTGTGTGCATGTGTGTGTGTGTGTGTGTGTGTGTGTGTGTGTGTGTGTGTGTGTGTGTGCGTGTGTGCGTGTGTGATGTGTGTGTGTGTGTGTGTGTGTGTGATGTTTTTGTGCATTCTTTGAATTATCTGGTTTTATATTTTGTATTGTTTTAATTGTGTGCATAATATCTCATAAAATGATCAATTAATTTTGCAATATATTCTTCATTGTATTTCATGTATATTTACTGCAGTCTGAGTATATATATATCAACCACACCAACTGAGGTAATGTGAACATCTACCGCATAAAAATGGTTTGCTACATGGGATCAGAAAAGGTCTGTGAGATAAAATCTGAAAATATGTCTCATCACATTTCACAGCCAAACTGGTGCACAGCAAATGATAAAAGTAAACTAATGATGACTAAGGGTGTGCAACATGTTCTGCGTCTTTTCTTTCATTTTCTCTCTCTCTCTTTTTTTTTTTTCTTTGTCTTTATTTGAAAACGGAAGTCATTGATTCTGCCAGTCTGACTTGCTGACTTGCTGTGTTTTTCAGAAGCAGCAAAGAACTGTTGCTGACGCCTGTGGTGATCAGTCGCATGAAAAAGAGAAAGTGTTGATAGAGAGCTCTATCAACTCCCTGCGTATCAGTATAGCTGTCAAACAGGTAATCCCCATCATGATGATAATGATAGGAAGGATTTCTTTCACAGTGCTGACTACCTTGCTCAGTGCACTTTACAGACACAAATAATTAAAGTTAATGGCGCAAGCGGAAGAATAGTAAGAGAGCATGTTTAATTATTTGTATGCGTGTACAATTTTATGTTTAAGTTTTGTCCACTGTCATGTGTTTCAGTCTTTGTTTTGCTCTTCGTTACTGGTTTTTGTAACAGGATGGTAATCAAGCAGAATTTGCCAGAAAACAGATTTTTCCAGCTGTCGCTGCCATGTGCAAGCATCAGGCATGGGTATACTGGCAAGCTTGGAACATCCTTTCTGGGAGGTGTCCCCTTGTTTGTTCTGTGTGCTGTGCATTGTCGTGTGTGTGTGAGGAGATGACATGCCTTGAGCAGCATCCACTAGGAGCTGTGGATGTCAGCTGTCTCACTGTGGGAACAAGAGTAGTAGTCTTATTATTTATTGTTTCCTTTTCCCGGCCTCATTCAAGATCTTTTTTCATATCAATCAACCGAGGTTACCTATATTCATGTCTGTTCTGTTAAGTGTTGTGTTTGACAAATGTTCAAAGACCAAAAGGCTAAGCAGTCTTGAATGAATGGTGTGTTTAATACCTCTGTTGTTGTTGCTGTGTGCATGTGGCAGGCAGTGGGTATATGCTAGCTTGGATGTCTAGTGTGTGTGTTTATTTTATTAAGTGGGGGGAGGTGTCTCCTTGGTTGTTCTGTATGCTTTATATTAGGTAGGTCCAGCATTTTTTTTACTTGAAAAAAATATGGAATGTTTTTGTATTTTTCAAAAGACCCCATTAAAAGTGATACACATGCCAAATTTCAAGGCCATAGGTTTAATAGTTTTTGAGATATTGAGCTTTAAAATTGGGTAAAAAATGGCGTTTTTCACGTTTTGGCCAAAGGACCATGTTTGGACCCTCATATCTTCTGAACTATTCACCTAATATACTCTCAGATTGGCAGAGTTATTATCTGTGATGGATACACTGAGCCTATTTTTTTCCAGAGCTCAATGATTATTCATTTTTTTTAGCTGTGCCTCTTCAAAAATGACTAAAATGCTGATTTGTCGACGTGTCATTTTGTGGCAAACACAGGGCTGTTACTTAACAACCCATAACTCTGGAACGACACATGCTACAGACAAAGTATAGGTATCAAAATAATCAGCATTGAAGAAGGAACCTAAAGGTAAAAAACATCCATGAGTTCAACCTTCACCTTATGTACAAATTACATCAAAGTAAACAAAATCACCTACATTCCACATATATTCCGTCATTATCACGGGGACAGAATCAAATGCTCAAGAATTTCACCAAGCAAATATGTTCCAAATAACAGGCAAATATATGTCCAAAAGGAACAGTAAATCACAACTGTCTTAAAAACTTTTCAAATACCAGAAAAATTACCCTCTTTCCATGTTCCTGTTTTTCAATCACCATTAAGATAAAACTGGCCATCTCCATTTTGTACCCCAACATTAACAGTACTTTTTAACATATTGTTTGTATCTTCTTTTCAGGGTTCCCCGCTGGGTACAGTCAATGCTCCAAACTCTGTTCTTTGGTAGAATGTTGAAGTCTGAATAAAAGACATATTTACTTGCAACTCCCCAGTGGAGTCTGACAACGGCCATCTAAACAGGTTTTCTGTTCCTTTCTGGTCCATGAAGGAAATGCAAGCAATGTCAGGTCTAACAATTTCTAGTACTTGACCAATGTAAAATGCATCATCATAGAAAACTGCTACTGACTGTCCCTGGCCTGAGAAATTGAATGGAAATTCATAGTCTGATTCATCATCAGAAGACTGATGACAAATATTTATTTCATGTTCCAAAAGTGCTGAATGATCTGGCTCTTGTGGTTCTTCTTCAGTGCTTCTGTCAGATTCTTGCAGGCACTGGTCATCTTCTGAAATTTATCACACACACACACACACACACACACACACACACACACACACACACACACACGCATGCATACGCATGCATGCACACACACACACACACACACACACACACACACACACACACACACACACACACACACACACACACACACACACACACACACACACACAAAATTTTGAATAAACTGAACACAGTTAATAACTGGACATTTGTTTTGATCTATCAGTGATGAAAATGGATTGTTTGAATTCAGAGACTGTGAATGAAAGCGCATGATAACTTTGAAGAACATTTTTTTTATATATATATATATATACCAAGTTCTATAATTTATGGATATATGATTCAACAGTAAAAATGTTTTAAATACACATTGCCACAATTTTTCAATAAGACTTTTAAGTGAATGCTACCAGCTACACACACACACACACACACACACACACACACACACACACACACACACACACACACCAGCTAGTCATTTTATTATAATACATGCTTCAAGTTTCCAATTTCTGATTTTCTTACTCCTATCTTTCAGTACATATGCCACACTCATACTGCAGCTTCAAGCTAACATTCTCTTTAATTAGTTAATGAGTATTTTTTGTTTACTTTTTAGTTTTTTTATTTTCCTTTTATCTCATTTATTTATCAATTTATTGATTTTATTAATTCATTGATTCATTTTGGTACTGCAAATTAATCCAAAACAACTGCAACTTTCAATTTTCATCGAGCTGAAACCTGAGTTATCGTCCCTGTCGAAGTTACAGCTGCCAAATTTTAATCTTTATTCGTAATTTTCGCTCTAGACAAAAATCATAAAACCTTTTTATATAAAATCTGAACGAGCTTGGGTAAAAGTTATTCTATGAAATTGTTTTAAACTAAAAGGTTGATCACCGATTGCAACCATTAGTACTGATCACGGGAGCTAAACAACCACCACTCGACCGAGCACATGTCTGATGAAAAAAAATCACTTCTAAAATAATTTCCAGAGTTAAGAAACACAAATTCCTTGAAAATAGCAGGGAAAGGGCTTAAACAAATGAATCGTTCGCATACTTACCAAGATCACGCTCAAAATCGTTGAGATCCATCGGTTTAAACTGCCACTCGACTCGAACATCGTGTCAGCTTCGTACCCCCCTGTTGTCGGAATGCTGAATGCCGATTGGACTACGGGGTTCTCTCTTTATCCTGGCCGGAACTTACACACAGCAGCCTGTGCGTCCTTATATACACAAACGAAAAGAGCATTGATTTTTCTACAAAACGAGTGGTCTTTCAATATGTTTTGTTCAGAATTAGCGATGTTGATATGCTTTTGAAGTTTATGCTAGTCTTTCGGCACAAAATTGCGCGGCACTTAATGAAAAGGAACTATGACGAACTTTATACCGATCAATTCTGCAGGTTTTTCTGTTTCATATGGTACCAACATCGTCGCTGTGCATATAGTGTGTCAAAGTTCCGAACACTTTTCCGGATGTTGTTGTTTGCGGGTCACGGATAGCCCGCGGCTTGAATCGTTGCACAAGCTCGCCAACGCAGTGTATGGTTTGTGTGTTTTTAGATCGTTCACAATAAAAGCACACTTCTTTCATACCATAAAAAAACACACAGACTTCATGTTAGAGGTTCATTTTAGATGTGGAGATATTTTTTTTATTTGACAGTGTTGAGTAGTTGAGGAGTATGAACAAGTTGAAATTGGCAGTTTTCTCCTGTTCTGCTGCCTGTTAGCCATGGCTACTGTTAGGCTGGACCTACCTATTTATATTGTCATTTGTGCTGGGCAATATGGTGCCATTAGCATCATCCGATTGATGAGATATGGGCATATAAGTGACCCCTTTAGGAGCAAGAGTTACCCCTCTTGTTTGTTATCATGTGAAGATGTCTGTAGTTCAGCTACTGTGTCGTGAATTTGTGTCGACAGTTATGTATAGCTGCTGTATATGCTTGCTTGTTGATTTGTTTTTATGAAAGGAATGTGTGTGTGTGTGTGTGTGTGTGTGTAGGTGGGGAGACAGCACTAAGACTGCTGAGTGGTCAGATGGATTTTAATGAAACCAACACTGAAATCTGTATGCATATCCTTTTCTGACCAGGGAATTTAGACAAGGTTGCTTGCCTTTGTCCAAGCAAGATTTACTTGATCAAGAGTTAAAGAAAGGGGGAAAAAGTCTCTGTGAAAGGTGTTGAATGATTTTCAGTCTGAAATGTACAGTTGGTGCAAGACTGATGATACTTTGAAGTAAATCATTTTTTTTTTATAATCGGTTCAAAATGAAAGATGTTCAGACAGCCCACAGACTTTGCACCTTGTCTGTGTCTTCACCACTCAGCTCAAGGCATGTTGCTGATGAGTTGCGGGCACTGGTTGACCAGAGACAAATGCCGTGTTGCTCACTTCATTCCAGACTGAACCATGGATTTCAGTCACTGAAGTTTTTGAATCCGAATTTGGGTAAAAAAAAAAAATGGTCATATTTTTTTCATGTCTCATCTTTCATGCCCCCTGCGTAGCATTACTTCATAGCAGCACATTCCATTTCCCCATTGCATGACTTCATAGCGGCACATTCTGTCTCCCCATCGCATGACTTCATAGCGGCACATTCTGTCTTCCCATCGCATGACTTCATAGCGGCACATTCTGTCTTCCCATCGCATGACTTCATAGCGGCACATTCTGCCTTCCCATCGCATGACTTCATAGCGGCACATTCTGTCTTCCCATCGCATGACTTCATAGCAGCACATTCCGTCTCCCCCATCACATGACTTCATAGCGGTACATTCCATCTCCCCCATTGCATGACTTCATAGCAGCACATTCCGTCTCCCCCATCGCATGACTTCATAGCGGTACATTCCATCTCCCCCATTGCATGACTTCATAGCGGCACATTCCGTCTCCCCCATCGCATGACTTCATAGCGGTACATTCCATCTCCCCCATTGCATGACTTCATAGCGGCACATTCCGTCTCCCCCATCGCATGACTTCATAGCGGTACATTCCATCTCCCCCATTGCATGACTTCATAGCGGCACATTCCGTCTCCCCCATCGCATGACTTCATAGCGGTACATTCCATCTCCCCCATTGCATGACTTCATAGCGGCACATTCCGTCTCCCCATCGCATGACTTCATAGTGGTACATTCCATCTCCCCCATTGCATGACTTCATAGCGGTACATTCTATCTCCCCCATTGCATGACTTCATAGCGGCACATTCGTCTCCCCCATCGCATGACTTCATAGTGGTACATTCCATCTCCCCCATTGCATGACTTCATAGCGGCACATTCCATCTCCCCATCGCATGACTTCATAGTGGTACATTCCATCTCCCCCATTGCATGACTTCATAGTGGTACATTCCATCTCCTCCATCGCATGACTTCATAGTGGTACATTCCATCTCCCCCATTGCATGACTTCATAGTGGTACATTCCATCTCCTCCATCGCATGACTTCATAGCGGTACATGCCGTCTCCCCCATTGCATGACTTCATAGTGGTACATTCCATCTCCCCCATTGCATGACTTCATAGCGGCACATTCCATCTCCCCATCACATGACTTCATAGCAGCACATTCCGTCTCCCCCATCACATGACTTCATAGCGGCCCACTCCGTCTCCCCCATGACTTGACAGAGGCACATTCCGTCTCCCCCATCACATGACTTCATAGCGGCACATTCTGTCTCCCCATTGCATGACTTCATAACGGCACATTCCGTCTCCCCATTGCATGACTTCATAGCAGCAGCACATTCCGTCCCCCCGTCGCATGACGTCATAGTGGCGTATTCCGTCTGCCCCACCACATTACTTCATAGTGGCGCATTTCGTCTGCCCCACCTCATCTGCATCCAGGTTCATTCTGTGGCAGTCCTAGAGCTGACAGTCCACAGGAAGCAGACTATACCAGATTGCCTTGAGGCTCCCTGTCAGAGGAGACGCTGCAGTGCTGCCAGATCATTTTGGTGGTGTTCAGCAGTGCCTGCTTTGATCCAGCATATGCAGGATGCCACCTGCTGGTGACAGTAGTTGCTCAGTTTTGGAGCCTGTGTGAATGAATGTTCCACTTTGGATGGCATCACCACATGTTCAGTGAGAGTTCTTGAGAGCTTGGTGACACGAAGGATTTTGACATGCACTCGCCATGGGCGTGGATGCAGACAGGAAGTGGAAGCAGATCACTGTGACAGCAGGGCCAGAAGAGCCTCAAAATTTGAGATTTTTTTCATGAAGATGATCAACAACAATGAGGAAGATGAACATAATGCTGTGGAGCGCCTTCCTGATTTTAGACCACATGATGGAGGAGTACCTTATGCTTCCTTTGTTTGTATATACCTCTCTCTCTTGATTTCAGCCTGGCCCGACAGACACTTGCAGTGTTGATTGGTCAAAATTTTAGCGACACTTGCAGACATGCGTCCAGTAAGTGGATGAAATTGTACTTGTGTTCCAGTCTTCCCCGTTTGGCTTATAACTCATACAACAATGGGAAGAAGTGGGCCAAGATGAACAATGCCAGAAACAGTGGCTCTGCTGGAAATAAAGCCTACGACCTCCGTGTCTGTTGTACTTTGAGTTCTGTTTCTTTACAGTCTCTGTCAGTATGACGTTATAAGTATTTCTTTTTGGAGTGTATTATTTTTGGCTGACAAAATCAGGCACGTATTAAATTTAGATGAAAAAAGGAGTCCTTTGTAATCTTTCAAGAAGGGGACACAACAATGTCAAAATACACCAAAAACTTAAGTCATAGTTTGTCTTAGTTTCTGTGTTTAATGCTGGTTATTGCCAGTTGATGAACATATATTTGTGGTCAGAAACACACTTATTTTTGGAAATGTCTGGAATGGTATCTTGATTCAGCTAGTTGGCTCCACTTTACAATCCAGTATGAACTTGATGCAGGTGAAATGTTTATTTTGTGGTTCCTACTTTGTACATAGAGCATACCAGCACTATAACAAAAAATGTTTGTTGGAAAATGTTATTTTTTTTCATATTACAGTCACAAAAAATATGCTTATGGGGTAGGCAGAGCTTATCTTTTTATTGTAGTGGGAAACTCTTGTCACCCCCAGTGGTGTGTGTTCATGAAAGGTGCAAGAGAAGATGGGCAGTTCTTTGCAGTGTACTCCACCATGGCACCAGGTTCACAGTTGGAAATAGGCACAATGGGTAGTGCTTTCGACCTGAAAGACAGGCAGGCTGTCTGGGTCTTTGGTTCGAGTCTTGCAGGTTTTTCTTCTTCTCCTCTCCACTTTACCCCTAGGCAGTAGTCTTAGAACCAGTGTGGCAACAAGGGGAGGTTTTCCCTTGCCAAATAGATGCAGGAAAATCCAGATTGAGAGTTAAACAAACTTTTGCAGATAATAAAAAGGAAGGTGGGAAAATGAGTGATGACGATGTACAGTGAACAGGTGCTCTCCCCTGGGAAAAGCTGTTTGATTTTCACACTGAGAAGTCTGTTGTGACAATCAAATAACATTATGCAGTACAAGGCAATGCAATACATATCGCAGTACAATGCAACACAGTTGCAATGTTGTGCAATTAAATGCAGTGCAAGAGTACAATTGCAACAGAGTGCAGTGTAGTATCGAAATAACAGTTCAAGTACCTGCCCTTTGCGTTAATAGAGGTTGAAAAAAAAAATTCTGTGGACTGTTTCCCTTTCTGTTTGTACCTGTGCTTGTTCCTTGTTTACCATCTGTCCATATTCATATGTATTTTCAGATTGTCCAGCGTTTGTTTTTTGCTGCCATGTTTCATGCAGTTTGTGTGTGTGTGTGTGTGTGTGTGTGTGTGTGTGTGTGTGTGTGTGTGTGTGTGTGTGGCAGATGAAATAGAACGGATTCTGTGCCACAAGTTCATGAGGTTTATGATGATGAGGGCTGAAAACTTTGTGGTGCTACGGCGGAAACCAGTTGAGGTAGGTGTATATACAAATTGAAACTGTTCCAAGTCAAAAAAACAAACAAACAAACAAACAAAAAAAAAAAAAACAAAAAAAAAGTCATGCTGTTGACAATAATATCATAAAGTCAGCAAAATTTTCAGCGTGATGTTAATCTGCTTGCCATGTTGGAAAAAGCTATGATTTTGTTCTGCAGATTTTAAGAAGGAAAAAAAGTGTAGTGATGGCAAACGTCCAGCAGGACTTGGATTCAGACTTGAGAGTAAACTAATATGCTGATGGAGTAACAAATAGGTAAAATAACATGCATTTTTTAAAGATAATTAGTTGAAAGGAAAGCAATGTGCAGATAGCATAGAATAACACGAGGGTAAAGAGCGTGTAAGTAAAATAAGATGAAGGTGAAACATTGTGCAGATAGAGTGAAATGTACTAATCTGAAATTATTATCATATGGAGATGGAATAACAAAGTGGCATAACATATACAAAAAGTGGCATAACATATTATTGCTGCCAGAAATACGACTGCCATAAATCTGAAAATCAAATTGTACGGAAGACGAAAAAAAAACTGATTATTTGTCCTCACAAGATATTCTGCGAGCTGAATTACAGTACAAGTATTTTGATTACAGCATGTTTATGTTTAGGATAATGTGATTGGGACTTGGCTACGTTATGTCCCTTGGTCTGTCCTTATAGTATACCAAAAATCTCAAACATGCAAAAAATTCGAGTTCCGGCAGTTGTATTTCCAGGCAGTGATATGAGGGTGAAGAAAACAAGCAGAGTGCAGCATTACCACAAAAAAAGCCCCCCAATACAAGCGAACTCACAAACCAGAGTGCTGAGTAAAGCTTATTACACCCATTTCCATCTGAGGCAATTGCTTTCTAAGCCCAGCTTTTGAGCTGAGGGCCATACAAGTTTATCAGGCCCTTGATGTAAGCCTTCTTCAGTGTGGTGGCCAGAGTCAAGTTCCCATCATCAAATGCTTTTGTAATGATTTGCTGTTTGTTGAATGGTTATGTACTGCATTCGCTTAGACTCGAAAACAAATTTTCCGTGAAATGATGCAAATAATTAAACTATTCAGACAAAAGCAACACCATTGACTTGAAAGTGAGAGTTGGCTTGTTGACAGTCTCCATTTTCCACATTAAAGAGTGATTTTTAATACGTAAAACATATAGCACACTCATCCGACTTGAAATATTAAAATTACATTAGATTTTGTGAACCAAGTCAGCCACAAATAAATGCCATATTTGTTGAAAGTATGAATCATTATCTACACATTATTTCAGTTTCACAGAATATAGGATTGAAGTAAAACAGCAAAATGGATTTGCAGATAAATAAATGAATATTCAGAAATGATTGAAAGGAACATGATTATACATATTTCATACATGCCTACCCCTAAAATGAATTTCAGTAGCACTGATTTGAAATTTCAGTAGCACGGACTCAAAATCAGTAGCATTCGTTTTGTTTCTTTTGAACAGTCTGTGGAAAGTTGGTCAGGGACATAATCGGCTCAGCCTATGCATAGAATATAACAAAACTTTGCAGTAAAAAAAATTCTTTTCCAAAGCTGCCGCTTTCTTTTCGTGACGTGAACCTTCAATGTGTCTGTTTATGTCATCTATACCGCCATGTTTTACAGAAAAATGCACTGTCGCATATCACGCACTTTGCTTTTGAATCGTCAAAATCCAATTTCACAATGAAGGGAAATTTGCCACTGTATTTGTCCAGGAACTTCTGTGACGGCTGACACTTTTTTGACGCAGGTTCATCGGCATCACCAGTTGGCACGTCCATTCGCTTTCTCTTTGTATTAGAGGCCATGTTTCTTGAAACTTCAATTATTTGCGATATCCAGTTTAGTACTTCCGCTTTCAAAAGCATCGTTTGCTTGAATAACTGAGTTTAACGTCCCTCTATAGCAGAAGCCATTGGAGATGTATGCTATTTGTCTGCTTGATGAAGATGGGGCTTTACGTCCCTTTTACCGTTCGGTGTTCTGCTTCTGCTTTCAAAAGCATGGTCTGCTTCAACTCGCGATGGTTTTAAGTAAATTTGTTGAAAAATCTTTTTACTGTAACGAAAAATAGATTTCCGTGATCACCGTAGCTACTTCGTTTTGTTTTTTAAATTGCCGTAGAAAACACGGAAGTTCCGCAGGGGTAGGCACATATGATATTTATGAATTTGATTACCAGTAACAAACTGCGGCATATATGATATTTATGAATTGATTACCAGTAACATGGTCATTGCACTGGAATGGGTTCGTCAGTGGTGCCGCCCAGTTCACCCCGTGTTGTGGTGGTGTGTTGTTGTTGTTGTTGTTTTTCCAAACAGCACAATTAATTAAAAAGTTCCTTGAATCAAACAAAATCTGGTCAGAATTCTTTTGCATTAGAATGCTGACTGCATTCTAAGGAGTATTGTATTGTGCTTTTTGGTTTGGTCTGTTGTTTGTCGCTTCGAGTCAATTTATACCATGACCGTGGAGTTAAGCCGCAATCACGCTAAACAAATAAGAGTTTTGAGACGAAGAGTGTCAGATTTAAAGTAGCAGGTGAAGTTGAGAAAGCTGACATGGCGAGATGATCAAGGTATACAATCACCGGACCCTTTTCTTTCAGTGATTTCCTCCACTCGGAGCCAATTGAAGTTCATATCTTAAACTTTATTTTGGCTCACAAGAAAACCTAAGGTTAGTCACTAAGTTAACAGATAAAGGATATTCTTCAAGTCAATCATTTGATGAATTAATGACTGAGTGTACAACACTTAGTTCTGAACTTTCTGGTCTGCACGTAGCAGTGACGGTGGTTCTAGAGTTTGACGGGCCCAGTATAAAATCAGCACTGAATATTTTCAAGACAGGTAAAGCATCTTTTCTCCAGTGTTTTGAACTATTTAAGACTACCAATTCTTTGAGAACCTCAAGCAGCCTGTATTTTGCTCGTAGAGAAGTCTTAGCACAGTTTTCACAGCCAGCAATCAATCACAGACTGCAGCACAGCAGTCATTTTGAAAGGAACTGATCAGAAAAAACGAAAATAACTTTGTCATCAAGACATCTCACTGATGACATGTCAGGAAAAGCAGCTGTTTTTATACAAAACTGTTAAAACTTTGACTGTTTTTGTTTTTTTTTTGTGTCTTTGTAAGGAGCAGTAACAAATGTTGCCTGTCTTGGTCCCCAAATGTAATAGTCAAAAGCAAAAGTTTGTGTACAACAGCTTGCTGATCAACAAAATTTTTTGGAGAGAGAGAAGCACTTGGCTTGGAATGCAGACTTCGCCGACATAAAACTGCTATTTTGAAACCGAGACTCTATGTCAAAGGGACTTAAGAGTATTTTCTTTTATATACATGGATGGCACACTAGAACAGGCAGGGTTGATCCCTTCCAAAACATAAAGGAATTATTTGGGTTGTTTTTAGGAGTTCATTTCGTAGTAGTTTGAACTGTTTGTTTAGATTCATTACTGGATTATTTTTTATGTATACCGTCACTGTTTTTTGTGTGTTGACAGGGATATGATGTAAGTCTGGAATCATTGGAGTTTTTTTTTTGTTCGTTTTGTAGTATTTTGTACTAAGTTTGATTATATTCATAACTGAATCATTTTGTGGATGTATGTTGACAGGGATACGACATCAGCTTTCTGATCACCAACGTGCACACAGAGCAGATGTTCAAACACAAGCTGGTGGACTTCATCATTCAGTTCATGGAGGAGATCGACAAGGAGATCAACGAAATGAAGCTGGCCGTCAACTCCCGAGCTCGCATCAGTGCTGAGGAGTTCTTGAAAAACTTCTGAAGCTGTTTGAGTGGGTGTTGAGGTGTATGATGGTTCTTTTTTTCAAGGTGAGAGGTTTACGAATAAATGCGGTACAGTGAGTTTTGTGATGATAGAGACATTTTAAAGCTTTATTTGAATAAAGTTGGTTCGGCATTTGTGTGCATGTATGGGTCAGCATGTTGGAGGAGGGAGAGGGTTGGTGTGTGGATTGGGGGAGAGTGCTCTTGAAGGCGTATTTTGTTTTTCATTCTGTTTGTAAATCACTAAATGAAAGGAAAGAATTTGAGAATTCTGTGTTTTTCTGCTTATTCTAGACCTGATTGTGATAGATGAAAAGTGATGCCAGAAAGAAATATTTGGGAATTAAAAAAAAAAAAAAAACTTGACTGTAATACTTTTTTCAAAAGATTGCAAATTTTTAAAAAAGAAGAAAGATGGCATTTAAGTTTTTTTTTCCCCCCTCTTTTTAATGACAGAAACAAGCACAATATAATAAATATGCACATGCATCTTCAGTGTTCATCAAATAATAATTGTAAGAAAAAAAAAAAAAGGCAAGACACCTCTGCTTTCTGTTGCAAGAGATTTCTGTTTTTCTGCATCCACCATACCAGTCTGAAACAGTCCCCATCAGACTTGTCAGTCCAGACCAGCAGTCCTGCTGGTGGCACAGAACAGACATGGAGAGGAAGTGGAACCAGGGGTTACCATGAGAGCAGGGCATAAGGGTTACGAAATTTGAGACGTTATGCCGACCGATGAGGATGAGGATGATGAGGAGATCCATTCTGGTCTGAGACTATGTGAAAAAAATGCTCCACTAGTCTTGTGTGTACTTTCATAATATATCTCAGTGTCGGTCAAGCCCAGGAGATAGAGACACCCGAAGTGTCGGTCAAGAAGGTTGAGCAATACTTTAAGAGATGGATCCGTTGAGAGGAGATGAAACTCGCTGTTTGGTTCCACTCTTCATAATAGAGCGCGCATAGCAAAGTCAGCTCTTAGTGGGAGCCAGTTGGGACTGAAAAATTCCACAAATTAATGGCTTTGATGGGAATCCTAGTGGCTGGTCAGCAACACTTTCTTTTGAGTAAAGTTTTGAAAAATGTTTTCTGTTATCCTAAAACCTTGATTTACAAAATGTATAAAAAGCAAGCTGTCCCCCTGTTAGAGAGCTCTTTGTTGTGAAGGAGGAAAACAGCATTTTCATCAGGATTGCAAATAAGAATTAAGATACATTACTGCAGAATTTGCTTCCCATTTGAGCCCATAGCTTTCTGCAGGAACAAGGTGGAGCTAAAAATATTCCTCATATAAATGCTTCTGATGTGACTTGAACCAGAACCTCCTATCCAACAAACCCATGATTACTAACCACTGCAAGGTGTGTTTGGACTTTGGGGTTTCTGTGGATGACTCAAAGACTGCCGCTCCCATGCGAATACAGAGATGATGTTGCTGAATAAATCAACCGAGTCATTCTTTCTTTTCTTTGTTTTTTCCAGAATGGATACAGTTGTTGATTTCATTGCTGCTGCTGCTGCTGCTGAGCCTGCGAGGAGCAAGGATGTGGGCGCCATACCAACAGGAGATGACAGTTATATCACGAAGGAACTTTGTTCTTCTCTACTGCTTGAAGACCGATACTGTAGTTGGGAGAGAGAGAGAGTACTCAAAAAAAGAAAAAAAATGAGAGAGAGATGCCATAAACCTAAGTCTGACTTAAATAGAGCTCTATGGGAGTAAAGGATGGTGGTAAACTTTAATACATTTTGGCCTTTCCAAAATGTACACAAAAGCAAGAAAGAAAGAGAGAGAGTGAAGCTCCGATGAAGAGTCCAGAAAATGTTGATGTAAGTAGTGGGTTTAGAGAGCGCAGCCAAGTTTTTGACATGGACTGACTGGAGTGAGAGATGCCTGGGTGTGTGTGTGTGTGTGTGCTTCTGTGTGTATGCGTCATTGTGATCCCTGACCAGATTTCCAGCAGAGCACCGTGGAGGATCTCCTGTTGATGGATCATTACGTCTGAACTGGTTCACCCAACATTTTTGTCATGGTGAATTTAGAAAGTGGAAGTTTGTGGGCGGGGGAGGGGGGCGGGGGTGTAACAGCAGTGTTGCATTAATAACTTTTTAGACTTTAATGATCAATGATTGTTCAGCAGGTGGATGGGATTGGGAGGGGAGGGAGAATGAGAACAAGACACATGGGAGGGCAGGGTGTTCATGAAAAACTCAAAGCAGCAGCATTGGAGTAGGTGTTAGAAGCGACTGTCCAGAAGCATGGAAAAGATACGCACAGACACGCACACAGAGCACACATCGAACATACATGAGTAATACTTTTCCATAACAATCCAAAATAGAAAGAAAAATTCAGTTCGTTTTTATGTCCCGCCTCGATCGATATTGTAATGAAAGCAACAGAACCAATGATCGTGGATCATATTTTTTGGACTTAGCTATGATAAATACTTGAGATATTCATTAGGAGAGTCCTTTGCCCACCTTTTTTGTATGGATCACAAACATGGCCACTGTGTATCTTGGCCCGTTTCCTGCAGTCTGTCCTGTTTCCTGCGGTCTGTCCTGTTTCCTGTTGTCTGTCCTGTTTCCTGCGGTCTGTCCTGTTTCCTGTTGTCTGTCCTGTTGTCTCCCGTTTCCTGTTGTCTGTACTGTTGTTGTCTGTCCTGTTTCTGTTGTGTTGTCTGTCTTGTTTCCCGTTATGTCCTGTTTCCTGTTATCAGCCCACTTTCCTGTTGTTTGTCTCATTTCCTGACTGAACTGTAGAGGAGGGAGAGACATTGGTAGAGCATGCAACCAAATCTCTCTTCAACCTTTGCCCCTTGCATAACCGTGCCCATCAAGGAATGTAAGGTAACAGCAGGGAAAATCCTAATTGGAGACTTTTTTTCCTTTTTTTTTCAGGCAAGTCTTTCAATGCCTGTGAAGGATCTAGATAGTCAAAAAGCACTGTTTGGAAATTTCACCTTAGGCTTTTCACCCATAGACATGGTCTGAAAGAGCGTAGACTTGATTGACTGGGAAGGGGGAGGGGGGATCAGTAGAAATTGAGTAACATGGCATGTGTTTATGTTAGAGTTACCTCCCTCTCCTGGTGTAGACTGACAGCAAAACAGAATGAGAAGAAAGATGACTGCTACTGTCTGATAACAATGAGATTAAGAAGATGACTTGGAAAGGAAATCCACTTTGACTTGTATGGCCTCCTACTACTTTCCTTTCCACAAAGCATCAAGAGATGCAACATGCCTCTCAAAATGGCCAGGTGGGTGACTGTAGGTGTTGTTCTTCATTGATGACCTCGGTGTGGTGACTGATAATGTGAAGCCATTCCCTGCTGCATGTCCACTTAAGCACAGAAAGACTTTATCATGTACAAAGTTATACACAAAGTATGGAAAGCAAAATGTAGTCTATTCAGCTTCTCTTGTTTGCGTTATTTTTAAATTCATTCTTCATTGTGTATTTATTTTTTGTAAAGTATTCTAGTGTTCCTGTACCTCCCCTCAAAGAAATTCCTCTGATCCCATGTACACAGTTGGTCTTACTTGCAGAAAGCTTCATTCTAAAATGACTGTGAATGTGTCTTGTATCGATTAAAATGTAAAATCTTTGACCCAGTGGGCACTTGACTGATTTACTAAGTGCATGGATGATATGTGTGTGTGTGTGCATGTGTGTGTGTGTGTGTGTGTGCATGTGTATGTGTGTGTATCAGTGTGCCGTGTGTGTATTTCAGTGTGCATATACACATTTTTTTTCCCCCTTTGATACAGTACACTGGTAGCTAAGACCCTGTCCTTGCAGGCATGCCTGAAGCTGTTCCCGTACAGCTGATTTTGCCCCCATCACATCATGTCCTACACCATTCGACAAAGCTGATGAAAGGATGGATGCCCCTGAGACACGAGTGCAGAAAGCCCCACATACACCGCACTTCACAGTGTTCCGATGGATGCCCCTGAGACATGAGTGAAGAAGCCCCACATACACCGCACTTCACAGTGTTCCCAGTCATGCACCGTAATGGGTAAACGACGTACAGTTTTCAGCTTTGACACACAGAACTGTGAATCGGTTCATCATTGTGATGTTTGTATTTTATCTCATGTAACTCGAGCTTTGCGATGTTTGTAAAGGGAATGAGGGCATCATCTTAATAGAAAAAATGTGGTCCAACACTGTTCAGGGCTTTTGCAGATGTCTTACCTCCATGTTGTAGACAGGAACCGGATAGCAAGTTGTAACCTGCGCATGTGTCTTCTCCATGGGAAAAAAGTCTCTCTCTCCTGCAGTAGTTGAAATAACAAGAACCCATTCATTCAGAATAACCATCATAAATGTTGAAGAGCAGCAGGAAATACTGTCTGCCCCATGGCCTTTAACCTTGGCAGCAACTGCTCCCAGCTTCGAATGAATGAGAATCCGCAACAGGCCATCTGCTACGAGTCAAACAAAAGCTCAATAAAAAAGGTTGATCCAGTTCAACCTGTCATGGGATGTAAAGCAGCCCCATGAAGTTCTGGACCATTAATACTCTTTAAGGTGTTTGGTACAAAATATCACCATCACATCAGTAAGATGTAGACTGGGGAGCTTCTTCCTCCTTCCTGAAGAGTCCTGGGTTGAGGGGCTGGAGAAGTGGACTTGTCACAACACCCGCTACCCTGCAGTGCATTCCCAGAACACAGAGCTGTGGAGATGCCTGGCAGCCCAATCATCCATTCTACTGGCAACCAAAATGTACCCCACCGCAGCCTCCGTTTCTCTGGCACTGCAACTGGTAGCTCATTCTGTCCAGCCAGCATCATTACTTAAGTTTTCACTGTTTCCCTTTTTCATTCTAATCCAATTCAATTGTAACGCCAGAAAAAAGAATATGTGAATGCATTGCGCATAGGTGGTATAAAAAGAAAGGAAAAAAAAAAGAGAACAATCTCTCAAAGACGGTGAGTTCTTTTCAAGTAATACACTGTAACTCTGGAAATTCAAGAGTGCAATTCTGCTCTTTCAGCAGCTGAAAAACCAACAACCAACCAAGAGTGTCATGACAAGTTTGAGTGTGGACTGTGGATGCTGGAAATGCAGACATAGTGGAATGGAACAGACATAGTGTGGACTGTGGATGCTGGGGAATGTGGACTGTGGATGACAGACATAGTGTGGATGTGGGTGCTGGGAATGCACGGGGGATGTGCCAGAAGAAGGAGTGGCTTCAAGTGACAGACCACAAGATACAGCTGAACATCAAGTGTCCATACATAAAGAAATTCTTGCAAATCCTGGTGCAGTTCAGAATACTTTATTTTGTGCGAAACATCCCAGTCCTGTTCAGTGTCCATGTGCCATTCGCTTCTTGTCTTTGGGGAAATATTGTGTTGACAGTGCTCGGTCTTCTCTCACTGAAACAGTGGTGTTGGAAAAGTGATCATCATAAGAGAAAAGAATACAGTCCAAACTACACTGAATAATTAATCATAATCTGACAACAGGAATAAAAACAGTTTTAATCATAATGAAATCAAAACAGGCCTTGCCTAGTCAATGAGAAGAATTTACTGGGGATTAAAACCGTATTGAGAACAAATTTACTGTACTTAAAAAAGAAAAAGTCAAAAGAAAAATCCTAAAGCACAAAAACAATATGTCTCTTGTCAATAGGACTGACTAATGAGCCCACCTTGAGCAGGTCACTAATCAGATCAAATGGCACAGTCTCAGTGGGGACAACTCCCGTGTCCTGGGAGTAGATGAAGTCTGATAACCAAAGAAGAGGGTGGAGGGGGAAGAGGAGGAGGGAGGGATAAATGATGTGTACAGTGATGATGATGGTGATGGCAGCTCCACATCTGTGCTAGAATTAGCAGGAAAAGCACTTTTGTGTGTGTGTGACGATTACCTCCTCTCGTGTGTCAAAACACATACGTTTTAAATCGGTTGACAGGTGGGACAGCTGGAGTGGAACACCTACGACAGAGAGCTCTGTTGGACTGTTGACAGCTTATACTCTGGGATGTGTGACGATATTGATTCCAGTCAGTCTCCACGTGCCCGTGGATACCAACACCTTGTACAACTTTCCTTACCTCAAGTGCCTGAACAGAACACAGCTTTGATCTTTTTTTTTCCTGTCCTTAGATTATTATGATCCCAGTGCTCTCTTTTTTACGCCCTTCCTGTGCAGTGTCATTACTTGAGATGTGTTGGTGCCAGGTCAGCACAAAGCAAACCCAGAGTTCATACACGTCCTTGAAAGTCCTTAATGCTAATAATAGAAGTCCTTGAATGTTGATGACCTGTTTGAAGGGGTAAAGAAAAGTCCTTGAAATCTGGAATAAAGTGCTTATGAGTACATCAGAGTGCCTAACACGAAGCTTTTTGATACAGCAATTCATTAGAAACAAAATATATGTGAGAGTTCATTTTTGTCTGCTGATTTTTATTCTTTTTCCACGTACGCAGGCTGATACTCCTGCGGACACTCCCTGCATAGGCAGGCAAGGATTAAGCCCATCTTCCCAACAAAGCAAGTGGAGTTTTGTGTGTATGACCGTTTTTTATCCCACCATTAAGGCAGCCATACTCCACCTTCGGGGAATATGTCTGCTGATAATGTCGTCTTCCCTAGCATCTGCTACTAACTGGATTCTTCTCTCAAAGTCGTTATGAAGCAAGCAACGCATGCATAAAGGCACATATATTTTCATTATTGTCGTTCTTGAATTTATATCAGCTCAGTCAGTCATAGCTAAAAAGGGCCAGTTTGTTCCTCAGATCACACGATTTTTGGCAATTTAAAAAAATCATGAAAAAACAACCACTTCACCTAGGAGCATGAAACATACACCATTGGATAGAAGAAACAATATATTTATAAAAAATGCTTGCCTTCAGTGAGGAATCCATACAGTTTACATGATGATGTAAGTAATCAAAAATGATACACACATTTGCAGAAAAAAAAACTTTTTGTGCACACAGTAATCCACTTCTTCATGCTCTCTGTCCTCCCACACAAGTTCAATTACACTTCTGAGCACTTGGTATGACCTACAGAGAATAGCATATTTATGACAACTGCATAAAACACAAGAACTTGACCACAAAATGCTTGATCCACGCAAAATCGTGTGTGGTGTAATCTCGGGAACTGAGAGTAGGGCAATGCCAATCCCGTATAAAACGTCTACAGAATACACGAAGAAGAACGGTCTAAGGGAAGCAACTGCAGAAAAAGGCCCTAAGCTGTCCCTGAAACGAGATTTATTGCCCTTCAACAAGCGATGTGAACAGTGTCGGAAACCCGCTTCCGACAAGACTCGACTGAAACGTCCATAGAAAGCCTCGATATTTTTTGTTTTGTGTTTTGTTTGCTTTGGGGTCTATATGAGCCCCCCAAACCCATCACAGTCAACACTGCACTGCTGGCTGTGGTGATGTCTGCCTTGTTCTTATCCAGACAAATGCAGGCCACGCCTGCTGAGCCTCTCGTCTGACAACAAATTGCTGTGGTATGGCGCCAACATGAGTGAACGTCCCACTTCAAAGGATGCCCGCCATCATGCCTGTTCAATGACAGTCTACATAAACTGCCTGTTCGATGGTTGTGGGTGATTGTTTGTTTTTTTAATTTGAAACTGTAGGCACTGGTATCGGAAAAAGAATGGCGAAAAGATTCATGAAGAAAGTCGTGCTGTTCGGTGATTAGTCAAAGAACTCGTAAGAGTACAGACACAGAAGACCATAACGATAGACGCAAGCACTGATGAAGAATAACCAATGAACGCATCACACAAACTCACCTGTCCCACCACACTAAATGCTCGCCAGTTACATCAATGATGAGCTTTTTTTTTTTTTTTTTACAGTGGCTGGTCAGGTTCTGTGGCTGTGAAATATTCTTTGATATCCGTGGGCGTGGCATTGTTGATGCTATCAGCAATATGTTTGCACAGGCAGTCCTTGAGTAGCTCGATGTCCAGGTGTCGGCGGCCTGCAAGAGATGATGTCATTCAGGCAGATGGTGTAGCTTGTGTCTGACAGCAGTTTCTTAAAACCTCACAAACATTCCACTCTCTTCTTTTGACAGGGAGCCCCCCCCCCCCCCCCCCCCCCCCCCCCCCCCTCTACCACCCACTCTCTTTTCACTTGGAGTATTGTGGACAATTTCAGTACAAACTGTATCCCCGAATTCTGGAATTTCGGTACTTGTCATTTCCTTTCTTCTTTAACTCGTTGACTTTGCCCCCTCTCCCCCCACTTTTTTTGTGGTTAACTCGCTTGTACAGACAAGTGTGTGTGTGTGTGTGTGTGTGTGTGTGTGTGTGTGTGTGTGTGTGTGTGTGTGTGTGTGTACGTGCGTGCGTGCATGCGTGCACGTGAGCGAAACGTTTCAAAATGGTGGACAGAGAACTCGGGTATCTCTTCTTCTTACTTCTGCCCTTTGTATTTGTCCATCACACACACACACACACACACACACACACACGTCGTAGCTGCCAGCATTAACTCCAGAGTTTAGTATGGGAAACTTGGAGGTGACCGTGCACTACTAGTTTGGATTCAAGAACACCCTCAAAGCAGCGCTGCGCTCCAGCAAAATCTAGCGACACAATCACTCGAGTGGAATGCAAACAATAATTATTGCGGCGCCTAGTCTTACTGGCAGTAGGGTGACGTCATCTCCCTTTGATGTAAACCAGCGGACCTATTTCATGAATTTGTGTGTGTGTGGGTGGGTGGTGGGTAAACTTAAGCGTTGGTATTTTGTTAGCAACTGCAAATGCTAGCAGAAGCAAAACAGGCACAGCAATTTTAAGTTCTTTCCAGCCATCGACTGCTCGACTGTGTCACTTAGTGAACAGCTATACATCTGCATTACTTTCTTTCAGCAACATTTTCAATATTAGTCACAAAACTGTCATCTTCTTAAGAAACGCCGATCACTTAAAAACATACATGTAAACACTAATCGCGACATGGTCAGTGATATGGTAAACAAACGTTAAGTTACATTCTATCATGTAATCTGTACCAAACAGAGGTGCCAATAGTAACAAACATTGCACTAAGAATACAACTATGATATATCATAGATAAATACATCTGGACAAATATGTCTAAGATAACATGAATTATCATTAACGGGGAATCAAGCAAATGTCGCCGCAGAAAAGCATTACCCCAAAAGTCTTTCTCTCATCAAGAATAACAGATCTCAACAGCGACAACAAAACGCCGAAAGGAGAGCATCGTAAACTGTGCACTGTTTGGAAGCAAAAGTGGAAGTACTGTGCCACTGGGTAAACACAACAAAAATCGAAGTAGCAAGCCTTGGCCTTCTGGTCTTCTTCAAGCCGGGCAATTAACAAACATTCACAAATACCGAAAATAGACATGAAGAGAAGAAAAACAAAGAATGGGCGAACAATTTACATTCACTGTGAAAACAATTTATGGGGATGGTTTGGGCGGGGGAGGGTTGGGGGGGGGGGGGGGGGGGGGGGGGGGGGAGGGGAGGGAGAAGTTGGGAGACGGGACGGGACTAAAAAGACGATGTTGAAATGGAAACATCAAATCCTTCGCTGACGGCATTGAATTCACCGAGTTCTGTTACACCTGCTCAGAGTCCGCTTCCTGGATGAGAGAACTGGTCTGTGAGGTCGGTCAACAACTAGTTGTGATCAGTCCTCCAACAAAACCACACGCAAAACAACACATAGTTCTGTGGCGTTTCCCATGCCGCAGACGGAAACATCACAATGCAGTGATCTCCCATGGGGATGGGGTGGTGGGGGGGGGGGGGGGGGGGGGGGGGATGCAGTGAAGAATAGAAAAGAGGGAACGGCAGGAAAACAATATAAATGAAATACGTTTACCAGAAATGATTCGGAAATAATGGAGCGGTAAATGTGTCATGTCAGTAGAGATCTGGTCCAGAAACACATTTTGTTCAGTTTTACGCCCACAGGTAGGCTACCTTAATGGGTGTAGCAGTCGAGAATAACCATGGCATGAGAGAGAGAGAGAGAGAGAGAGAGAGAGAGGGAGAGAGAGAGAAAGCCTATTTTGACATTGACACCACCAGAACAACAAAACACTTTTAAGAAAGTTGACAAAAATGGCCTATTAAGCCCACAAACAGCTACTAGATACTAAGCCTAGAAACTGCTAAAACCACGGCTAGGTACTAATTTCACAAACAGTTAATGTTGCTGCTAGACAGTAAGTCTACAAACAGCCAGAGCTTTTGCTAAATACTAGGCTATCAAACAGCTAATGCTGCTGCTAGACAATAAGTCTACAAACAGACAGAGCTTTTGCTAAATACTAGGCTATCAAACAGCTAATGCTGCTGCTAGACAATAAGCCTACAAACAGCCAGAGCCTCTACTAAATAAGCCTACTAGGCCAACAACTATAGCTGCTGCTAGACAATGAGCCTACAAAGAAACAGCCAGAGCTTTTGCTGAATACTAGGCTATCAAACAGCTAATGCTGCTGCTAGACAATAAGCCTACTAACAGCCAGAGTCTCTACTAAATAAGCCTACTAGGCTAACAACTAACGCTGCTGCTAGACAATAAGCCTACAAAGAAACAGCCAGAGCTTTTGCTAAATACCAGGCTATCAATCAGCTAATGCTGCTGCTAGACAATAAGCCTACAAAGAAACAGCCAGAGCTTTTGCTAAATACTAGGCTATCAAACAGCTGCTGCTGCTGCTGGACACTAAACTTACAAAACAGCTACAGCTGCTGCTAACAGCACAAGCTTTTGGTTCCTACCAGGCCATCAATCAGCTAAAGCTACCGCCCAGTGCTCACTTTACATACAGCTAAAGCTACTGCCAGACTCTAAGCCTACAAAGGTGAAGGTTCTTACAGATTCATATGAATGAGCTATTCCCAACGATTATCTTTCGTTCTATTTCATTCGCTTATTTCTTCATCTACCTTTAACAGGATATGGAACGAAATGCCGATGCGTATATCACAAAGAAAAAAAAAAAACAAAAAAAAAAAAAAAAGATTCCATGAGGACGTGTGACGTCATAGAAATGTCCGCTCTTAAACACTGAATCGATGATGTTCTGGTTCAGTGGACAATTATTGATCAGTTGATGAACCGATCTCGGATCTGCCATCTGATCCAAACCTGCACTATTGATCTGCACCGACAGTTAGTGCCTTTGTTCGAGGGCCACAATGCACCTTGTTCTCAAATCTGGTTGAACCGGTTTTGGATATTTTTGCGTAATATTGCAGAGAGACAAACAAAGAAACAAAGCAATGGACGCGGATGAAAACAAAAAACAAAAAAAAATCTTGGCGGGAAGGGTGGAGGGAGGGGGGTGGGGTGGGTGAGAGGACTTGTGTGTAAAACAAAAGGTATTGTGGAAGAAAAGTCACCCGAAAAGCGGAATTTTCCATCGCAGAATTTCCAGATATTGGGGTAGTAATGTAGCCTATACCGACAAATTCAAGGCATTCTCACAGTGGGGTAATGGGATAACAATCCGCCCAGCCATGTTAAAAAACTTTCTTGTGGGCAGATAGGACGGCAGCAAGACTAAATGCAAAACAAATGTCCGATCCCCACAGCGCTTCGACCGATAGTAGTTGACATCTTTCTCGGGGTGTCCAAGTGTCTATCAAGATATCCAAATACACACAAAAAAAGGGGAAGATTACTACAACCATAGCGGACATAAAAATCAACTTTTCAATAAATGTACTTTACTCATCCCCCCCCCCCCCCCCCCCCCAGTCTCAGTGAAGCTTAAAAAAAAAAAAAAAAAAAAAAAAAAAAAAAACCCGTCATCTGATCCGATTTTTTTCTCCCCCCTCTCAATTTCATTTCTGGTTGTTCCTGCGGTTCAATTTCAATTCTGGTTGTTCCTGCGGTTAGATAAACGACCAAGTCGTCTACCTACTCCACCAACGCATATTCTGTGGTTAGTCCCCTAAGCTTCACTGTTTTTCCCCCACGAATCTGTCCCACATCTTCCTCTGCCACCCATAACTCCCCACCTCCTCGACCTTATCACATCACTTAACCTCTTCCCCTACACGGTGCACAGCTTTCATTTCAACATCCACACAATCGTCTGTAGGGGACAGGGCATTTCAGCTGAACCCCAACCCAACCCATGCTCACCTGAAGCACCCCGAAGAAGACCCCTTTGCCCTTCTGGCCCACGAAGCGGACGAAGGTGTCATCCCAAGCAGACAGCTCCACGCTCTTCTTGTTGGCCACCGGCAGGACATCGGGCGGGTCGAGGACGTGGTGCTGGCACCACCTCACCACCCACTCCATGATCGGTTGGCTCACGTCCACGTTGGCCACCTCCTCCTCCTCCTCCTCCTCCATTTCTCCTCCCCGACCTCTCCACGTCCCTCCCTTCTCCTTGCTTGACGTCCCCCTGGACTTGGCTTCCAGAGACCGCCAGGGAGGCGAGCTCTTTCTGCCGGCGGGGGTGGTTGTCGTTCTTGCCCCGCCCATCAGGTTCTCGTCTGCCCCTGGGATGCTTCCGGAGACCGGGACCTCGAGATTCCCCGATACCGCTCCTAGTTCTTCCGCTTCGCTTGGTTTCTCCTCCTCTCCTCTTCCTCCTCGTTCGTCACCTTCGCTCTGCTCGACGTTGTCCCCGCGCTGAGGTTCTCCCGCTGCTCCCCCGATGTCTCCCCCCTCGCCGCCCCCTCCTGCGCTTCTTCGTATTCCATTCTTTGTTCTTCCGCGTCTTCCGTTTTTTTCTCCTCTCTGTCTTCCCTGGGGAGCCGGCCCCCTCTCTCCTTCTCTTTCCCTGCTTGGTTGGCTGCCGCTTCATCCTGCTGCGCTGCCTGTCTCGGGTCACTGCGGGCTGCCCTGTCCTCTCCACCCGAGGATTGCTGCTTGGCTGCTGGCGAGCATGCATGCAAAGCATGCGCACACACGAATCCACACATATGAGCGTTTAATGTTGATGTTCAGCGGAAAGGAAAATCAAACTGGAGATCACACGCACACAGACAGACAGACACAGACAGACAGACAGACACACACACACACACACACACATATATATATATATATATATATATATATATATATATATATATATATATATATGCAGGCGCGCAGGCTCGCACACACATTTATTATGCACATCCTATATTCTTTTCTTTTTTTTTTAAATAAAGAAAGTGAAGGAATAAGATCCGTCCCCCCCCCCCCCCCCCCCCCCATCCCTTTCCCCATTATCTCCCGGCCAAAGAACAACGACAGCCAAACACACGAAACGCTCAATCAGCAACCAAAGCAAGAAAATAAATCGTCATCAATCGTGACCACTTCCATTTCAACCCCTGTCCCTCTGTCTACATTAAAATATTACACAAAACGATAATACTGAATCATGTTCATAATGAAAGTAGAATCTTATGACATACTCAGATAATCCAGCGCGTGGCACATCTGGGCAATCTTCAGGTCAAGGGTCATCACAGCCCCGTCCGAACAGCGTATCTTGATGGACATTTTCACGGGGAGCTGGACTGAAACATAAAAATCGATCCACCGTGTTCTTCTTCTTCGCGTAGGCTGGTATACCGGGAATGAACAGAGCAAGACTGGTATACCGGGAATAAACAGAACAGAGGTAGGCTGGTGGTGTGTACCGGGAATGAACAGAGGTAGGCTGATGTACCGGGAATGAACAGAGGTAGGCTGGTGGTGTACCGGGAATGAACAGAGGTAGGCTGGTGGTGTAGCGGGAATGACAGAGGTAGGCTGGTGGTGTAGCGGGAATGAACAGAGGTAGGCTGGTGTAGCGGGAATGAACAGAGGTAGGCTGGTGGTGTAGCGGGAATGAACAGAGGTAGGCTGATGTACCGGGAATGAACAGAGGTAGGTTGGTGTAGCAGGAATGAACAGAGGTAGGCTGGTGGTGTACCGGGAATGAACAGAGGTAGGCTGGTGTACCGGGAATGAACAGAGGTAGGCTGGTGTGTACCGGGAATGGACAGAGGTAGGCTGGTGTACCGGGAATGGACAGAGGTAGGCTGGTGGTGTAGCGGGAATGAACAGAGGTAGGCTGGTGGTGTAGCGGGAATGAACAGAGGTAGGCTGGTGGTGTAGCGGGAATGGACAGAGGTAGGCTGGTGGTGTAGCGGGAATGAACAGAGGTAGGCTGGTGGTGTAGCGGGAATGAACAGAGGTAGGCTGTGGTGTAGCGGGAATGAACAGAGGTAGGCTGGTGTACCGGGAATGAACAGAGGTAGGCTGGTGTGTAGCGGGAATGAACAGAGGTAGGCTGGTGTAGCGGGAATGAACAGAGGTAGCTGGTGGTGTAGCGGGAATGGACAGAGGTAGGCTGGTGGTGTAGCGGGAATGAACAGAGGTAGGCTGGTGGTGTACCGGGAATGGACAGAGGTAGGCTGGTGTAGCGGGAATGAACAGAGGTAGGCTGGTGTACCGGGAATGAACAGAGGTAGGCTGGTGTGTACGGGAATGAACAGAGGTAGGCTGGTGGTGTACCGGGAATGGACAGAGGTAGGCTGGTGTAGCGGGAATGAACAGAGGTAGGCTGGTGTACCGGGGAATGAACAGAGGTAGGCTGGTGGTGTAGCGGGAATGAATGGTAGGCTGGTGGTGTACATGAGGTAGGCTGGTGTAGCGGGAATGAACAGAGGTAGGCTGGTGTAGCGGGAATGAACAGAGGTAGGCTGGTGGTGTACCGGGAATGAACAGAGGTAGGCTGGGGTGTAACAGAGGAAGAACAGAGTAGGCTGGTGTTGTAGCGGGAATGAACAGAGGTAGGCTGGTGGTGTAGCGGGAATGAACAGAGGTAGGCTGGTGGTGTGTAGCGGGGAATGAACAGAGGTAGGCTGGTGGTGTAGCGGGAATGAACAGAGGTAGGCTGGTGTAGCGGGAATGAACAGAGGTAGGCTGGTGGTGTACCGGGAATGAACAGAGGTGAACAGAGGTAGGCTGGTGTACCGGGAATGAACAGAGGTAGGCTGGTGGTGTACCGGGAATGAACAGAGGTAGGTAGGGTGGTGTACCGGGAATGAACAGAGGTAGGCTGGTGGTGTACCGGGAATGAACAGAGGCTGGTAGTACCGGCTGGTGGTGTAGGTGGGAATGAACAGAGGTAGGCTGGTGGTGTAGCGGGAATGAACAGAGGTAGGCTGGTGGTGGGGAATGAACCGGGGGGGCTGGTGGTGTAGCGGGAGGACAGGTAGGCTGGTGTACCTGGAACAGAGCACAGTCTAGGCAGGCCAGAGCATAGAAGCTGCGCCACCAACTGCTAAGCGATCGGAACCGTCCACAGTTGTAGGGGAACAGCTAGGATCACATCTGGGCCTTTCGCTTGCTGGGAGAGTTTCCCCTGCGCATGCTGAAGGCAGTCACCACTTCCGGTTGGTCCGACTGGTTCTGTATCCACCTGTTCACCCAGTGGTGTCGCCCGTTCATCACACTTCGCCGCTGGTAGCATTAGATTAAAAAAGCCAAGTTTGGATGCCCCACCCCATCAACCACAACCCACATCCGTCTCTGAACTGACAATACGGGAGCTTTTAAAACATGGTTTAAAAAAAAAAAAAAAAAATATATATATATATATATATATATATATATATATATATATATATATATTATATATATATATAAATCAAGAATACTGCTAAAAACGCGTAATAAAATCTCATAGTGCTCAACCCCTTGGGGAGCAACATCTGTTAAAAATAGGATGATAAAAGGAAGTTTTAAAAAACCTCTTTTATCATCCTATTTTTACAAATATGTATTTTGCACTTGTTTTCCCCCACTACTTAATTGTTCAGCATTATATATATATATATATATATATATATATATATATATATATATATATATATATATATATTACTTACGTCTTCTACGGACGACGACAGACAATATGACTAGAAACAAAATCACACACACACACACACACACACACACACACCTACAGAGAGAGAGAGAGAGAGAGAGAGGAGAGAGACACAAATGAATGGCTCAGCTTAAGTTCATGTTTCGATCTTAGTTCCTTTTTTTTGTGGGGGTACGGTGTGGGGGGTGAGATGTGGTTTGGGTTAAGATCGCGGATCGGGAGAAAGGAGGACAAACTTTTTGTTTATGTTCAAAACCCTACGAGGTAACTGCCGTTTGAAAGAGGGATTTTTCCGTTAAATATCTGGCTGACATTGAAAATACGGCCGTTTCTGAGCTATCTGGCGTTTGTAGTACATTCGGTGTTCGATCAATCGTTTCTGTACATTCTTCACCGATCCTCTTGTTTTATAGCACTGTATTTCTCTCTTTCAACGTTGAAATTTGTGATGAACTGCAGAAGTTGGGGGGGGGGGGGGGGGGGGGGGGGGGGGGGGGGGGGGATGGCCGTCTGTCGGTCAAGTCTCATCACTTTGGCTTTGCTCCTGAACAGTTCATTTCTCTCCGTGTGTACCAGCAACGCAAAAGAAATGAACGGTTTTGAAGAACAAACGAAAGGTGAGGAGTTGTTAGATCGAGAGATTGCCAACATGATGGAGCGTTTTCACTGATGTGCCTACACGTTTGATAGGGAGATCCGTCCGAAGTTTTTGCCCCACACCCCCCCCCCCCCCCCTTTTTTTTTTTTTTTTCAAAGGAGAAGCATTCTATGGTATACTTACCAGGCATACCGACCGGTCATACTAAAATTTCTCTTCCGAAAGTTTGTACTGGGATTTATCGTGTGAACAACTTCATGCGTGCGTTTTACACACGGAACTTTTGACTTTCCACATGCCGATGTGACCACATGTCGTTGTGACCCAATGGCTCACAACGACATGTGGTCACATCGGCAAGTCTACCATTCGTTGGGTAAAATACTGAAAATCATGGCCACAACGCACACTTGGCTACAACGCACACTGGTCACAACGACACTTGGTCATACCAACACTTGGTCACAAAGACACTTGGTCACAAAGACGTGACCCCGCTCAAAACCTGGGTTCAACGCCACAGTTTGATGGGATGCTCCGGGATTAGACACACTTTGATTTAGTCCATGGGTATATTTTGATTTTACTTTCCTTAACAAAACATCCTGTGTGTGTGTGTGTGTGTGTGTGTGTGTGTGTGTGTGGTGTATCTGTTTGTGTGTGTGTGTGTGCACACGTGCGTGCGTGTGTGCGTGTGTACGTGTACGTGTGTGTGTGTGTGTGTGTGTGTGTGTTTTTCTTAAACGCTAAAGAATAGGGTCAATTTAGCTTTGAAGATGCTACGGATCGATTAATATTTGACAATTTGATATCAGTATAAGCGATTTGCATGGTAGAGAATCGGAGAGAAGTTGAGAGAGGTGGAGGGGCGGCATAGGCTTCGGGACGTTAGGAGGGAAAATGAGGAGGGGGTGTGGGGGTGGGGGTTGGAGAGGGAAGACTAGGCACAAAGAAAATAATCACACAAACTTGTGACAACCAGAATTCAAAAACATAATATCAAGACCGTCTCTCTTACCTTCACTTCGCAGAAGAAGAAGAGAAGAATCCTTCGTCTTTATAACTCTCACTTGTCTGTGTTGCGAGCAACAGCAAATTCAACCGGTGGCTCTACAACGCACGGGCCGGAAGCAAACGTAAAGTGTTGGTGAAACACTGGCGAAAAACACGTGCAATTGCCTATGGAAAAGTTTGATGTCAACCATCTCGGAACACGGCTTGCCACCACACACACACACACACACACACACACACACTTCTTTCTTTACGCGCTTTCTCTAAAGATGTGGAGGCGAATAATGTGCAGAATTTGAAATTAAAGAAAAAAAAAAATCACATCAACTGACTTTGGGGAAAAATGTGCCAGACTACGAACTGCGAAATGATAATTTCCAAATGAAATTAAGTATACAGAGAGGAGAGAGAGAGAGAGAGAGAGAGAGAGAGAGAGAGAGAGAGAGACGGTAGGCATATGTTTCCAAGCAATACACCTATGGAAACGCTTTCCAAGCAATACAACCCATGAAACGTTTCCACAATACAATACAACCCATGGAAACGTTTCCAAGCACAATACAACCCATGGAAACGTTTCCAAGCAAGACAACCCATGGGAAACCAAGCAAGACAACCATGTAAACGTTTCTAAGCAATACAACCCATGGAAACGTTCCAAGCAATACAACCCATGGAAACCTTTCCAAGGTAGACAACCCCATGAAAACGTTTCCAAGCAATACAACCCATGGAAACGTTTCTAAGCAATACAACCCATGGAAACGCTTCCAAGGTAGACAACCCATGGAAACGTTTCCAAGCAATACAACCCATGGAAACGTTTCTAAGCAATACAACCCATGGAAACGCTTCCAAGCAATACAACCCATGGAAACGTTTCCAAGGTAGACAACCCATGAAAACGTTTCCAAGGTAGACAACCCCATGGAAACGTTTCCAAGCAATACAACCCATGGAAACGTTTCCAAGCAATACAACCCATGGAAACGTTTCCAAGCAATACAACCCATGGAAACGTTTCCACGCAATACAACCCATGGAAACGTTTCCAAGCAATACAACCCATGGAAACGTTTCCACGCAATACAACCCATGGAAACGCTTCGAAGCAATGCATCCCACATTTTGGGTGAATTGTGTACGGCTGTTTTATGGAGTGGATTAAAGGAAACATATGTACAAGTTATGTAAGTCATGAACACTTACAGAAGTCTAAAACAGAAAAAAAAAATGAACCAGAAAACAAATAAATATATAAATACAACAAAAAACTAAAACTGACAACAGAATCATTGAAAAAAAAAAAAAGAAAAGCCCAAATACAAACACAAACGAAGTGCAAAAATAACACTTATTTAATGGACTGTACTGAATAGACAAAGAACTTTTGGACAAATCCGTCTTTTTTTAGTTGTTGCATGCACTACACCTCAAAATATACAAGACAATAGTTCTCTAATAGCTTATTTGCATGGCGGCTGTAGTAAGGAGAGTAGCGTTTTGCGCATCTCTCTCTCTCTCTCTCTCTCTCTCTCCTCTCTCTCTCTCCTCTCTCTCTCTCTCTTGTTTGTGACGTCATTTGCATGCTGGCTGTGGTCCCGGAGAGCAGCATTTTGTGCTCTCCTCTCTCTCTCCTCTCTCTCTCTCTCTCTCTCTCTCTCTCTCTCTTGTTTGTGACGTCATTTGCATGCTGGCTGTGGTCCGGAGAGCAGCTTTTGTGCATTTTCTCTCTCTCTCTCTCTCTCTCTCCTCTCTCTCTCTCTCTCTCTCTTGTTTGTGACGTCATTTGCACACTGGCTGCGATCAGAAGAGCAACGTTTTATGCATTTTCCTGTTATATTTGTTTGTGACGTCATTTGCCATAATGTCCGTGATCGGGAGAGCAGCATTTTATGCATTTCTCTCTCTCTGTCTTGTTTGTGACGTCATTGGCATACTGTCACCATGAGGGGGATGGGGGGGGGGGGGGGGGGGGGGGGGGGGGGGGGGGGGAGCGTTTTTGTGCATTTTTTCTGTCTCTTATTTGTGACGTTATTTGCATGCTAACTGCGATCGGGGAAGCAGCGTTTTGTGCATTTTTCTCTCTCTTGTTTGTGACGTCATTTGCTTGCTAGCTGTGATGGGGTGTGGAGGGACACGGAGCAGCTTTTTATCGTTTTACGCTTTTTCATCTCTCTTGTTTGTGATGTCAATTGCATGCTAGCTACGATCGAGGGAGTGAGTGTATTGTGCATTTTCATCTCCCTTGTTTGCGATGTCATTTGAATACTGGCTGTGATCGGAGGGGGGTGGGTGGGTGCGTGGGTGGGGGGGGGGCAGCGTTTGTGCATTTTCTTTTTTCTCCTCTTTATGACGTCATTTGCATTTTGTCCGTGATCAGGGAAGCAGCGTTTTGTGCATACTCCTCTACCACTTGTTTGTGACGTCATTTGCATGCTGGCTGTGATTCGGAGAGCAGCGTTTAGTGCAGTTTTGTCTCTCTTGTTTGTGACGTCATTTGTATAATGTCCGTGTGCGGGGGAGCAGCGTTTTTTGTACTTTCATCTCTCTCTTGTTTGTGACGTCATTTGCATGCTGGCTGTGACCTTTTTGAGGATGTGATCTATTTTTAGCATGTGACCTTTACTTCCCTTTGAGTTTGGCAGCCCCGAAGGTATGTATGGTCGGCTGGGCCACAATAACACAAACTATAAACACTATGCTGGGCTTAAGTCTCAGCTCAATGTATACAAGCATCCTTGAAACATCCTGTTCGTTCATGGAAGTTGCCTTGCTTGTCTGCATATTTGCAGGGTGTATGAGCACCGTATGCGGCTGTAATTTGGAATTCTGGCGAAGATGAAACTCTGTCAGTTTAGTAACAAAGTCGCTCCGCCTTACGAGTCGATTTTCGAAATGAATCGAAACCATGATGCCAGAAATAGACTTCATGATCGTCACTTCGTACTGGCCCTCCCCAACTTTAACCCATTCCTTCCCGTCGCCGCGTCGTCATTTCTCACAGACGTAGCCCAAAGTCCCTGCACCGCTATCCTTGTCGTCCGCGAGACGGAATTCCTCGTCGGCCTTCAGAACCAGCACGTTGTCGTTGTTCTCTCGGTTGTCCGGTTCTCCGTGGACCCAGTACGTGTTAGCAGTGTCCACTGTTGACCCGTCGCTCAGCCACTGGAAGTCCGGCACCCCCTGGCCAGGGCTGGCCCCTGCTGGAGGTGGGTCGGCTGGCCCCGAGGAAGAAGTCTGTTTTGTCTGGACTGGTGAAACCTGTGGTCAGAGAAGGTTAATTGTTGCAATGAATTGCAGCCTACAGGAATGTAAGCGATGGAATCTATTGTTATTTTGGTTGTTGTCGTTGTTGTTTTCTCTCTTTTCTTTTTTTGTTTTGTTTTGGTTGTTGTTGTTGTTTCTCTATTTTCTTTTCTTTCCTTCTGTCTTTCGTTCTGTCTCTCTTTTCTTTCTTTCTTTCTTTATTTCCTTCTTTCTTTTTCTTTTTTCTTTTTTCTTTTTTCTTTCTTTTCTTTCTTTCTTTGTTTCCTTTTTTTTTGGGGGGGGGGGGGGGGGAGGGGGATGAAGGGGTGTCTAAATACACAGGAATTTACAAGACATTTGCCTAGGAGCAGCACTACTTTAAGTTTCTTTCTTTTTTTTTTTTGAGAAACCCAATGAGCAAATAAGAGCATTTTTCCGTTAACTTCAACAACTAAATTGCTCATACTGCATTTACTGCATTTCTAAATGCTTAAGTAACAGAGAGAGAGAGAGAGAGAGAGAGAGAGAGAGAGAGAGAGAGAGAGAGAGAGAGAGAGAGAGAGAGAGAGAGAGGACGCAGGAGGCAGTCTGGGATTCAGAGGCATAAGAATCATTCGAGGAAGACATCACCATCACGGGTGCGCCACAAAATCATACAATTAATTATTAGAAACAATATCGAGTAAGGAATGGGCAGAATGGAAAATAAAGGAAAACGGAATTATAACATGGCCGAGGTTAGATCACCCCAGGGCTCTAGTGTTTACAAATGGTACACTGAGCCTCATTCAGGTAATCAAATTCAAATGACTTTATGATACAGAACACTGTTGTAGACATAATATACAGTACATAATTTCGGAAGCAAGCAAATGAATGAATAAAGGATAATGAATAAACAAACAACTGAACGGAATAAAGGAACCATTTAAACAGGCTCATAACAGTGAGTGGTAAGGACTGTAGCAGATGTAATATACAGTACATAGATTCGTGAATAAGCAGATGAATGAAAAAGGATCATAGATAAATAAACAACCGAAAGAATAAAAGGAAGTATGTAAACAGCCCCATAACAATGAGTGGTAGGGATAAGCAGATGAATGAATAAAGGATCATAGATAAAAATAAAGAATAAAAGGAAGTATGTAAACAGCCCCACAACAATGAGTGGTAGGGATAAGCAGATGAATGAATAAAGGATCATAGATAAATAAACAACCGAAAGAATAAAAGGAAGTATGTAAACAGCCCATAACAAGGGAGGGTAGGGATAAGAAGGTGAATGAATAACAATGATCATAGATAAAATAAACAACCGAAAGAATAAAAGGAAGTATGTAAACAGCCCCATAACAATGAGTGGTAGGGATAAGCAGATGAATGAATAAAGGACCATAGATAAATAAACAACCGAAAGAATAACAGGAAGTATGTAAACAGCCCCATAACAATGAGTGGTAGGGATGCAGTGAAGGACTGTGTGGAGCAGTGGGAGATCATTCCAAACCCTATGTCCACAGTCTGGGGCAACAGGGTGAAGGTGGTGTGTGGACTCAGTGCGGTTTTTTTTTTTTCAGGTTGTCCAATCAGAACTTTAAAATAAAATATTTTTGTATGAACCTTTTAATAATGTTTTGCACAGTGTAAAACAAAGCTATTCCTCACCTAACCTCCCACGTACAAACAACCACTCCCTCCCTCCCCCCCCCCCCCCTCCTCCCCGTCCACTCTCTCTCCCCTTTCGCCTTTCTTCCCCTCAAGCTGTTGACAAAATGTTGACTAAACATTGCGTATATATGCATTTACGTTTTCACATGTCTGGAATGTGGTGTACAATAAAGTATCCTTCAGCAAAAGTAAATGCACATTACCATTATATCAAAGTATATGCATGTCCGGGGAGTATATAGCAAAGGCGCACAGATCGAAAAACTACACATATACACACGGGAAGGACAGACGGACAAACGTATTGTAGAAACAGAATGGGTTGGGACGTCAACGAGCTGAGAGAACTATGCAGGACTTGCATCCCTAGTATGTCATCCTCCTGCTGTATCCTGTCAAACGGCCTTGGACAGAGAGTCATGGCGAGACACCTGCCAGGCAAGCTGGTTACATTTGATACCTGCGAGAAGACCACCTTGTCCACCATCGGGTGTATTGACCAGTCACCTGACTGTCATGTGTCTGTTGTCCTTAGCGTGAAATACGGAGAATGCGTCTGAAAGGCCTATTTATCAGCAAAGATAAATAAATGATCGAAGTGTCCACAGATTTTTTTTTTTTTTAGGATAAGTTAACGAACCTTAGTGTCCATAGATTTTTTTTTTTTTCATGATAAGTTAACTAACGTTTTATAAGTAAATAATCATGCTTTTCATGACGGTCATTAAACGGTGTCATAGTTCCTCGATTTAATTGAAAATGTGAATGTGGACAGCAACAAAGGAAAAATAGAAAACAACAAAAACAAAACAAAAAACCCAAACAAACAAACAAATAAACGAAAACCCACAAAACAAACAAACACATATATATCCCTTCCAGTCTCCCACCATCTCTTCCAACTCTCACTCCGCCAATAGAAAACAACAAAAACAAAACAACATACAAACAAACGAACAAACTCCGAAAGAAACAAAGTCATCAAGAACAAGCAAAACCCAGCTTAACAGCCGGCAAGCCAGTCAACCTATCAACCAACTAGCAGCTCTCAGCTTGACAACCTACTTGTCAACCAGCCAACCAACCAAATGACTAGCCAGCCGATCAACCAGCCAGTCCACCAAAGACCAATTTCAAAGAACAAGTGAAACAACTTAACACCCAAGATATAAAAGAACAACAAGGGCAACAAACTCAACCCCCAATTTCAAAGAACAACAAGGGAAACATCTCAACCACCAATATAAAAGAACAAGGGAAACGATTCAACCCCCCAATTTTAAAAGAATAACAAGGGAAGCGACTCCACCACCAACGTCAAACAACTACAAGGGAAACAACTCAAACCACCAAGAGTTTCCGCCCCTCCTTACGGGTCGTTGTATCTCAACGTGCGGGTGAGGAAGTCGAGGTGGTGGGCGGTGGTCAGCGACACCAAGCGGAGACTGCGGTTGGCACATCCCTGCACGGCCTCCTGCCAGCTGGACACCAGGAGGTCCTGGCGGTGCACCATCAGCAGGCACATACCACTCCGCCTGTCCCACGTGAAGCCCTCCTGCAGGGAACACTCCTCTGGGGGAAAAAAAAAGAATCACGAAGGACCCTGTGCTGGGTGTGGGTATGGGTATGCCTCTGCCTGTCCCAGTGGTTTGCAGAGGGAAGGACGCACTTTAGGTGTGGAGCAGAGAAGAAGAAGAAGAAGAAGAACAAGTAGAAGAGAGAAGAAGAAGGAAGGATGAGGAGAAGAAGAAGAAGACGAAGAAGAAGAAGGATGAGAAAGAGAAAGAAGAAGAAGAAGAAGAAGAAGAAGAAAGAAGAAGAAGAAGAAGAAGAAGAAGGATGGAGAGAGAAGAAGAAGGATGAGGAGAAGAAGAAGGAGGAGAAGAAGAAGAAAGAAGAAGAAGAAGAAGAAGAAGAAGAAGAAGAAGAAGGAGGAGGAGGAGGAGGAGGAGGAGGAGAGAAGAAGAAGAAGAAGAAGAAGAAGGAGGAGGAGGAGGAGGAGGGAGAGGAGAGGAGGAGGAGGAAGAGGAGGAGGAGAGGAGGAGGAAGAGGAAGAGAAGAAGAAGAAGAAGAAGAAGGACGAGGAGGAGGAGGAGAGGAGAAGAGGAGGAGGAGGAAGAGGAAGAAGAAGAGGAGGAGAAGAAGAAGAAGAAGAAGAAGAGGAGGAGGAGGAGGAGGAGGAGGAGGAGGAGGAGGAGGAGGAGGAGGAGGAGGAGAGGAGGAGGAGAGGAGGAGGAGGGGAGGAGAGAGGAGGAGAGAGAGAAGAGAGAGAGAGAGAGAGAGAGAGAGAGAGAGAGAGAGAGAGAGAGAGAGAGAGAGAGAGAGAGAGAGAGAGAGAGAGTGAGAGAGAGAGAGAACGGTCACTCAATTAGGTAGTGCAGTGCTTCTGAACATACTCTTTCGGCTTAGGTCGAACCACCCGGATGTATTTTCCATAAATGTTTGATTTAATTTCAATTTTTTTTTCCTCTCCTTTTTCAAATGTACAAATCATTTAGTTTCTAAGTCGTTTATGTTACTTTTGATGAATATGTCTTGTTCTTGAATGTTGTATTTGTGTTCTAATGGCTGTAAAAAAACCCCCAAAAAACCCCCTGATTTAAAACACAACCTCCAAGACGACGACGACGACGACGACGACACCACCACCACCACCACCACCACCACCACCACAGCAACAACAACATCATCAACAACAATTGCCATGATGGTACAACTGAGCGGAACCAAAAAAAAAAAACCGTTACAGGACTTTTCTTAATACTCTTGAATAGCCAGAAGGCTGCGTATAGGATTCCCAACTCCAAAAAAAAAAAAAAAAAATACAAGGACTGCCTTAGGGTCTAGGTGGTCAGGGTAGTGTTGATAAACTTCTTCGCCAGACCCCACCGAGGGATGGGTATTCCCGTCAGACATAGTGGCACTGGTGAGTTTTGGTTTTAGACCCAAGTCTCATTGTTCATACAATACTTTTGGGGACCACCTTGCGAGCAATTTTCCCTCCCGCAGCATTTATAGATGGTGGACCCGAAGCACCGGATGAAAAAAAAAAAAAGAAGAAAATTTGACTCTACGCCCAATCCAATCATGGTTTTCCGGTTTACTATCTTGTTTGTTCTGCCTTAGCACCATGAAATAGATCTGGTAGACTCTACAATCTCTGGTCTCACTGTCTTTGCCACTCACAGCAAAAGTACCGACAGCTCTCTCTACCAATCTCTGGTCTCACTCTCTCTGCCACTCACAGCAAAAAAAAATACCGACAGCTCTCTCTACCAATCACAGCAAAAATACCGACAGCTCTCTCTACCAATCACAGCAAAAATACCGACAGCTGTCTCTACTAACCACAGCAAAAAATACCAACAGCTCTCTCTACCAACCACAGCAAAAATACCGACAGCTCTTTCTACCAATCAGACCGTTACTACTCTTGGTGCATGGGGAATACAATCAAAGCTGAATATAATTTCCTCAAATCCTGTTCGACCTGTCGCTTTAAAAACAATGTTTATCTTGCTTGAACTGAAGAATAAGTTTTAAAACGGAAAGAAAAGAGCCTGTCCAAATTGCATGTCGTTTTTCATTTCTCTCCATTGCTCGTTAACCTGGGCCACGCGAATTCTGTCACTGTCTTTGCGACTGGAAGGCAGTCACTTCAGTCTTCTGGTGTTGTTCATGGAAAAGGAAGTATATTAGTCGAATCTCGACCATTACTACAACGACAACTTAGCTTTTTTCTCTCTTCAAATTCATCTAAATGAAACCCATCTTTATTTGGCAACAACTTCGTTTTCTTTTCTTTGTCACTTACACAAAGCACAACGACCTTTGTACTAACTTTAGTGGCTGAAAAGAAAAGGAGTCAAGAAAGAAATGCTGGCTGGTGGATTGCTGAAGGGCGGTTGTAGAAAGTATGTGATCGTTTGTCGTTGTCGCTGGTTCTTTGGTGTCTTTGTTCTCGGGAATTCTTTTCACTCTCTGCCACATCGTATGGAGATGCTGGAGTTCTTATAATACGCACTCTACCCACGATCTTTGAGAAATGTGGCTGTAATTCCTTCCTTTTTCCTACTCTTTTTGACTCAGTTTCTTCTCTTTCTTCACTGTTATTCATTAATTTTCTTGGCCCACCCACCTACCTATGCTACATAAAATCTCAACACTTTCCCCACTTTGTTAGAGGTTAAACATTCAGGGTTTACTGTCTTCTTAAATCTTCTCATCATAATCTATTATTCATTTATCCATCAGCATTACATAATGCACAGTGTGGTCTCAAAACTTAGTGGTTTAGCGAATATGGACAAATCCGCACGCAGCGAGACCTCCTTGAAGACACTGAAAGTGAAACTGAAACTAGAATGACAGACAGGTCCTGGAAGACTGACGAACAGTTACTGTAGAACCCACCGGGAAGAAAAGGGGGCATGAAAAAGACTCGCACCTGCTCTGGTACTTCTCTCCTTAGCCATGTCGGCAACATTTGCGCTAAAATTCTGGAACAGCGCCATGGGCCATGGCGGAACCATATCTAAGTGAAGCCCAGCTTGGATTTCAGAAAGGGAGACGACATACAGACGCTCTCTTCGTACTTCGTCTGCTTTGAGAGAAACTATATGAACTCTTAATCTTGCTCTTGTGGGTCAAGAGAAGACTTTTTGATCGGATAGTTAGAAATAAAACTCTGGGGAGTCTTAGAATATATGGTGTAAGACGCGAACTGCTCGACAACATCAAAGCGATATGAAAGATGTAAATGCAGCGAGAGCTCAAAACGTGTTTACCAGCTGGTTCCAATTTCCAGGGTCCGTCAAGAATGTGCTTTATCACTTTTGCTTTTCATCATCTTCATGAATCAAATCACCAAAGAGGCGAATCCTGACCAAGAGGCACTCAGTGAGCTATTTCATTCCCAGGTAACCAGGATATAGTAAATAACAGCAAAGTCCAACCGCAAGGACACACGGATGACTTGAACAGCAGCTACGAAAAACATGGCATGAAGATCAGCGTCAGCAAGACTGAAGTCATGTCAGCTGGAGAAACCCCCGGCAGAGTGGACACAACTGTCAGTGGACGGCAACTGCAACGATCAAAAGAGTCCAAGCACCTGGGAGGCATCTACACCACAGATTGCGAAAATGGACTGAGAGATGGAGAGCACAGTTCAGAAGACCAGTGCAGTGAAGCATCAATGTGTACCCCTCCTGAAGCAGTCAAACATTCTCATGGAATTAAATGGCAAACTGGTCAGTTCGATCTTTATTCAAAACATTGACGCACCGTTGCCAAACTTGGACTCTGAATAAGGCCCAGAGAAGAAAAGCAACATGTGAAATGATGTCTCACACATGCTGTAAATGAGAGTTGGAGAGACGTGAAAAATGGAATATCCGAAAGATAATTGGAATTCCGCCCGCCAGCGATCACACTGCACCACAGAAGATCAAATGGTTCAGTTACTTGGTGGCAATGCCTGTCAACTATCACACTGCACTACAGAGGATCAAATGGTTCAGTTACCACCACACTGCACCACAGAAGATCAAATGGTTCAGTTACTCACTGACAATGCCTGTCAACCAGCCAGTTTTTACGGCATTCCGTGGCAGATTATCAGGCTTCAAGGCCAGAGGAAGACCACGCAGGCGCTGGATTGAAGGAGCAGCAGACACTTCTCTGTCTCACAACCTGACGCCTCACCAGCCTTCCCGTCATGCCACCCTGTCGCTGCCATTCCCCCACCCCTACCCACACCCCCACTCTCGGAACAAGCGGAAAGATAAACTGAAATAAACAGGAAAAAGAAAAAAAAAAAAAACAAAAAAAAAAACTTTGGTTCGTAATGACAAAAGTTCCTTTCTGACAAGTAGCTCCTAACGGCAAACGGATGTTGTTTGTATTGAATCGTTCCAGGCAGTAAGCGGAATTAGAGACGGTCTTATTGCTAGCTATCTTTCCTTATCATGCACTCATTTCTTTGTAATATCAACAAGTATATCGAGCTACGCGATTCGACCAGCACTTGTAAACCTTCTTGTGATTGGTGGCCACCTGTAGCGGCCCTAACTTTTTGCAGCATCCTCTGTTATAATTGGATCAGGCAGACTAAAAAAGGTATCCATCAAAAAAAAAAAAAAAAAAAAAAAAAAAAAAAAAAAAAAAAAAAAAAAAAAAGCAGTATTATTAATCACCGAAGACTGAGTCTAAGTTATATAGCTCAATCCGCTGGCGCTGGCCTTGTTCAGGGCTTGACACCACGTAGGTAAGGGGGGAAAAAAAAGTCCCCTTCGGAAAGAAAGAATCGGACAAAGACAACTTTCTGCACAATGCATGACATAGTAGCTGAATCATTAATGTCCTCGAAGCAGATTGAACTTGGCCACGCTGAGAGTGACAGGCATTCCATTAATTTATAATCCCACTTCTGCTAAAACGAGTAAACAAATGTAATTGATAGGACACAACGAAAATACAGTGATGCCAAACAGAATCGAGAAGGTCACGTGGACAAGCAGATACCGCCAAATGGACAATCAGTGTCCACTTTGGTCACTGTCGGTGTGCCCAGTCTACGTATCGTGTCACCGGATTAAAAAAAAAAAAAGAAAAAAAAAAAAAAAAAAAAAAAAAAAAAAAAAAAAAACTGGAGTACTGTAACTCTGTAAGGGGAGAATAAACAGTGCAAAGAGTTCCTAAAACAAAGATAGGTAAATGGGTAACAAAGGCAGAATAAAACACACTTGCGGGTGACAGCTGTCAGACAAAGAAGAAAAAAAAAAAGCTTAAAAGAAAAACAATTACTTTTCCGCCGTTGGAAAAAAAAACGAACAAGTTACAAGACAAAAAACGACGCGTTTCGACCTCTTTGGTTTTCTTCAGGCAAGACAAACACCATTCAAGACCATGGAAACGAAGAACGAGCAATCAATTGTCTCCTCAAAATCCCATTTTGATTCCGTAGCCATTTTGCGCCCGGTTGGAGGAGACAAGTGATTTTCGTTTCATTGTCTTGAATGTTGTTTGTCTTGGCTGAAGAAGACCAAAGAGGTCGAAACGCGCGTCGTGTGTTGTTTGTAATTTGTTTGTCTCTGTCGTTCGGCGGAATCGTAATTGTTCTTGTAAGTTTACTTTAATTTCCACCAAAAGTCACCTCACTTTGACACTAAAGATAAGAAATGTAGAGTTAGAGAGTGACAGAGAAGAGGAAATTGTCGGTATGAATTTCCAGAAGGCGGGGATTCAGTTTGGTGAATAATCCCACCCTGATTCTACACTTATTGAATTGCATTGATTTGTTTGTCTTGTGCTGAGTGATGTTGCATCGCATTTTGTCGTAATTGTAACTCACCCGAATAGGATCTGTAATACTTGGTGGACACGGTAGTTACGTTGACGTCAGCATCCAGAAACTGCAAGGAGCTGAGGATACACTCGTTCGCACCGGAAGTAAACTGGAACGAATTGCACCACTCACGCGCGTGGCACTCCAGTGCGCATGCGCCGGGCGTGTCCTTCCGTAGCGTGTGCATGAGGTGATCGTTGTTCAGTCGGCAAGAAGACACCAGGGGGCTGTTTTGCCAGAAGGTGCTGCTTGTGAGGGTGCACCTGTGGAAGAGTGTTAGGTCAGAGTGCGGGGTTACAGGAAAGGTCAAGTAGCAACATCCAAGTGTGAACAGATGAAAATCGCCCTGGCTCTGTGAAAAGAATTTTTTGAATGTGAAAACGATGATTTGATCCTGGACTTAGGGGTCTATAAATTAGTCCAATGCCATATGTCAGCCAAAATAGCAGAATGATGCATGACTTGTGGACTCCCTGTATTCCTAGGCATTGGTCAGTCACTAGGATTTGGGGGTGAAAAGTCTGACAAACGACAGGAAAATGAAGGGTCATGTGGATTGTGCTTGCATAGAAACAGGAACGGACATGAGACTTGCCTCAGAGTCAGGTATGGTATGGGTCAATGGCTGGACTGTGCGATGAATATGCTTTGGTACTGACAGAGGTAAAAGATCCGGACTGTCGTTTTTCTTTGTCGCTACAGCTAAATGTTGGTACCTATTCCTTCTTTTAACCACAACCACTGCTCTTGCTGCTTTTGCAAGAGCTACCGTCGGTGCTGCTGCTGCTGTTGCAGCTACTGCTGTTACTACTGCTACTACTACTGTTGCTGCTGCTGCTGCTGCTACTACTACTTCTGCTGCTGCTGCTGCTTCTGTTTCTGGCACGATTTCTGTTACTTCTGTTCTCGCTTCCACTGTCAGTACGTCTTCGTTGCCTGAAAAACAACACAAAAACAAAAACAAAAAAAAAAAAAATAAGATATTGAGGCTCACCATTTGTCATTTCTGCACATGCGAAAGTTTTGTTCATCTCACTATAAAAGTAACCATATACTGCCTTCGGGGATGATGTTACAACAAGCCTAAACATTCCTATATATGTTTTCCTTTTTTTTTTAATCAATCCTGCCGACACACGTTGGGCCTTCTCATCTAAGATGGATAGAATGGGATTTCACGTGCAAAATTTCTGAAGTAATTTTTCGATACGTGCGGTCCACACGTGGGGCCTGGGTTTAAGTCTCAACCAGCGGAGTGGAAAGGATGGAGTCTCTGCAGGTGCAGACCTCTCAAGACTGACCGCCTCAGGTGGGAATCAGACATAGAGCAGCATGGAGAGAAACAAGGCTTTAGCAGAATCTCTTGAAGGACTGCTACTGCCGCTGCTACTTCTGTTGTGAGTGCTAGCGGAACCGTTGTTGCTGCTGCTGCTGTTGTTGCTACGACATTACCTGTTTTGTCACGTAAAAACCAGTTATGGCAATCCCATTCCTTCACACCAAGGAGAGAATGAAAACGACAGAGTAGTGGGCTATGGTTTGCCTCACCACCACTACCACCACCACCACCACCACCTACACCCACTACCACAACTATACTACTACCGCCACTGCTTCTACTACTACTACTACTACTATTACTACCACTGGTACAACAACAAGAACAACGACAACAACAAAAAACAACAACAATAATTACAACACCACCACCACCACTACTACTACTACTACTACTACTACTTCTACTACCACTACTAACTACTACCACTACCACCCACCACCACCAGCACCAGCACCACTACCACTACTACTACGACTACGACTACGACTACTACTACTACTACTACTACTACTACCACAACAACTACTACTACTCTTACTACTACTACTTTCGCTGTTGCTACCGCAACCACTGCTACTGCGGTTACTGTTACGGCAGCTTTACTCTAGCAGCCTGAGCAGTGTCGTCAGGACGGACGGATCAGTGACTACAGCCCCTTCTTACCTCCAGGCGCAGGAGAGAATGACGATGACGGAGTAGCGGGCCATGACGTGCCTCCGCAGCGGGCCTCGTCTCCACTGAGCGCTGCCAGGTCGTTGGCTCTTGTGCGTCGCTGATGGAACGCTTTGATGGTGCCACCCCTCCCTGCTCTTCCGTACCGTGATCGTTCTCTTCTC
>JADBJO010000513.1:261773-276773 GCA_016801955.1 Conus betulinus | reverse complement strand
CAATAACAGACATGCAAGTAGCGCTTTATCTCGTTCAAAAAAAGTCAACGCACTTGCACACGTTATGCGCGCACACACGTGCCAACACATGCGGGCAAACACAAACCAAGGGGATGGAAGGGGAAGGGGAGGATAGATGGAGGGGAGAAATCAGAAAAAAGGAACGTTTTTAAACTGGTTTTTGAGAATCCAATGCTGGTTTTTTTTTTTTTTCATTTTACGATGAGGAAGTTTGTTTCAGGTCTGTGGGCCAGACCTTGAAGGAAAGCGAAATTGAGGTCACCACGAGAGCAGGGCATGGAGGGCCACAGAATTTGACCTGCATGATGCTGACAGAACGAGCACGACAAGTAAAGGTGCTGTGAAGTTCCATTCCTCACAGTCATATATGACTGGTCTGAATGCAACAGAATTTGACCGACATTATGCCGATATGGTTTACTTACCACCAAGGATACAGACAAACAGATTACATGACAAAACACAATGCATTTCGACCTCTTAGGTCTTCTTCAGGCAAAAACAAATACCATTTGCCAAATGGCCATTATGCGCCGAATGTGAGAAGTGGTTTCCTCGTCGTTCTTCGTTTTCACTGTCCTAAATGTTATTTGGTGTTTGCCTGAAGAGGACCCAAGAGGTCGAAATGCATTGTTTTGTCCTGTAATCTGTGTCCTTGGTGGTAACTAACTCATTTTCTTTCTAATTTTGCTTCATTTTCCGCCCTCAGTCACTTCGTTTTGAAACGAATTATGCTGATAGTTGAGCACGAGAATTAAGATGCTGTGAAATTCCATTCTGGTCAAAGACAGATACGACAGGGCTGAACTTTACGTTTGCTTTCATATATCACATCCCGGCATAAACCGGGACCGAGAGATACAGACACTTGCATTGTTAATCAGAACATGTGATGAAAACTCTCAGAGATGCATCCGCTAAGTGGATGAAGCTCGACTGTGTAGTTCCAGTCTTCCCCTGTAAGCCTTCAGAACATTCAGGTCTGGGTAGGAACCAGGCGGAAATGACAAACAAACTTTGTCAAATACAGTTTTGGAGGAAATCGAACCCCAAGACCTTACCCTAGCTAATCGCAACGCCAACCACTGCGCCACGGCCACGGCGACTGATCTGTCGAACGTTTCACTCTGGCTGCCTAACGGACGATCTTGTGCTCAAATCTCGTCTTTCTTGCTCGTGCGGAAATCGAGGGGACATGAAAGGTAAAATATGAGAGAGAGAGAGAGAGAGAGAGAGAGAGAGAGAGAGAGAGAGAGAGAGAGAGAGAGAGAGAGAGAGAGAGAGAGAGAAGAATCGAGGGAAGGAGAACATGAAAGGAGAGAGAGAGAGAGAGAGAGAGAGAGAGAGAGAGAGACAGACAGACAGACAGACAGACAGAAAACAGACAGACAAGAATCGAGGGAACACGAAAGGAGAGAGAGAGGAGAGAGAGAGAGAGAGAGAGAGAGAGAGAAGAGAGAAGAGAGAGAGAGAGAGACAGAGAGAGACAGAGAGAGAGAGAGATGGAATGACGACAGAGGAAAGAGATCAAGAGGAAAGAACTGGACATACACATAGCTGAATGCAGAAACTAGCTTTAATCCAAAAAAATCAATCAAAACAAAATTAGAAGAAAAAATGATGGCATTCCCTTCCAGGGGAATTAACTTCAAGAAACAAAATAATAAAAAAAAAAAAAATCGTTCAATATTCACAGGAAAAACTGAACCGCCGAGGATATAGGACGTTACAAAACAAAAAGGCGGCACTAACACAATGAAAAAGACAAGATGTCAAGAACAATAATTTTCCACAATCACGCCCGCAGCTTTCCGCCACCGCGACTTGCCAACATGATAGCCATGCTTTCTGCTGGCATGCCCAGCGAATAAAAGTAAACGAAATGGGAATCATTGGCGAATAGCATCTGCTGAACAAGATGCTGCGAACAACAGACCAGGGAAGAAACAATGTGATTGACCGACGCAGTGAAAGAGAAAAAGAACTGATCATTCATGAATTGGTATTTTCTTTAAAACAATGGTTTTGTGATCAGAGAAGAGGGAGGTGGAGGGGGGAGGAATGAATATCAACAAAATTCTACGCATCTTAAAACTTCAAACGACTAAATAATGACAAATCAAAACCATGTTGGAAAGATTGCGCAAACAAATGCTTTATCTGGATTTGAGGGAATGGGGGGGGGGGGGGGGGGACATGTGATTCAATATAGTAGAAATATGCAAAAGAGCACAGAGGACAATATAAACGATCTTTCCCCTATTCTGGGCAAGAAAATTCTTTGATTGCTTTATTTACAACATCCAACAAATTTGACTACTATACATAAACCATCAAGGATAGACCCGTATATAACAAGGTAACAAAAGCGCAGAGAGAATACAACTGACAGTATTTCAATTTGGGGAGCTGAGCAATCTCACAAAGCATGCACATCAATTAAGAACAGATCCTCCTAAAAAAGTTTGTCGAAGAGCGTCTAAAGGTTTTGCAGAAGGAAAAAAGGTGCAGTAAAAAATGTACAGAGCTAACCGGTTGGCTTTAGACTTAGGGATGCTGCTACTTGCGAAGAAAATCTGTGTCTAGGTAATGTTTCCTATGTAGTCAGCGTACTTTTACCTTTTTAGTTTCAACATTTGCTATTGTACACAGTCCTCTCTCTCTCTCTCTCTCTCTCTCTCTCTCTCTCTCTCTCTCTCTCACGCGCACACGTTTTATATCAGGTAGGCTTTGAACGCTGCAGTGTTTCAACAGTTCGGTCCTTTTTCTTATTTCTCAAATTTCTTACGATCGATGGGGAAAGATAATTCAGTATCAATGTCAAAATTAACTAAAAGCAATGTAGCTTTTCTTCGTGTACAATTTTGAAATACACTCCACGTCATAGCACTATTCATATCATTTTCATTACATTTTGTCTGGTACCACTCTTACTATTTCATGTCACCTCCTCCAGATCTGAAAAAAAAAGCCAGAGAAACATACCACAAAGGGTACCGTTAAGAAATCCACATAAAAAACTCCACACAGTTATAAAGATCAGTCGGTTGAAGACCTCGACATGTTTCTTGGCTTTCAGTGAAGCAAGCATGTCTATGGTCTTTAAAGCTAGGACAGAAGACATACCTAACTTCTGATTTAACTTTTAACCGGGTTTGTCATCTACACCACCCGTCCACTTAAGTTCTGATTTTACACATTTTGTATCAAACACACATATAAACAATGGTGAACAAAAAGAGAAGAATGGAGAAAATAAAACAATGAAAAAAAAAAAAAACCGAGGAAATCAGAAAAAACCAGACTCTGCGTCAGATTCTTCCAGACCAAGGTAGACTTTCTCTCCGCCCTTTAGACTTTTTCCTCCAGGTAGTTGATCATGGGTTCAGAGTAAGCGTCCCGTGTATATTGGGTCAGCTTCTTCGCTATGGCGGCCTTCTCCACAGCGCCCACAGCGCCATTCTCCATCATCAGCTGCACTAACGTCAGGTTGGTGTGGCTGGTCTTGGGAGTTACGATGCTGGGCCGAAGCAGGTGCTCCAGGGGGTACCTGTAGTGCCTGTCATTCAGCGTCACGTACTCGTGGTACTCTCCCTCCGATCGTTTGTCCACGACCTGGGCGTGGAGAGGACCCAGGTGGAGGTCCAGCAACAGCGCTCGCATGGTCTTCATCTTGAGGTCATCCGGCAGCTGGTGCTGTAGCAGCACGGTGTCTATCAGCGTCAAGCCGTCGGTCACGTCAATGGCGTAGTCCTGTGCGTGTACAGGAGTTTTGTTGCGTGAGATTTCCCGGCAAGACTGCTTGACATGGCTGTGGGATTGACGGGTTCTGCTTCTGAGTGCTGTGGGGTCTGCACCATGCTTGGCAAAGAACAGGAGGTCTTCGGAGGCTCCCACGGCGGCCAGTGTGTGAAGTGCGGTCCACGTGTTGGATGCTGGCAGCCATTCGATGCTCTGGTCCCGAGCCACGGCCTCCCTCACCATCGTCACCGCATCTGGCTTTGTTTGTTTTCCACCAGATACTGCAGAACGGATTGACCTTTGCAGTCTTTGGCGTTGATGTCCGCTCCATGCGAGAGTAAGGCCTTGATGTTCTTTGTCCACTCGTCTGTCAGAGTTCCAGCTGCGAGGACATGCAGGAGCGAGCGCCCAGCCTCGTCCACCGAGGTGATGAACTTGTCAAAGGAAATCTTTTCTGTTTCCACCAGCGCGGACAAGGTGAATCCTTCATGCTGAATGGCTTTATGCAAAGGTGAGGGAATGGGAACGCCTTTTTCCAGCCCTCTTTTGAGATACTGATTAGCCCCCCTTTTGTCGGGATGACTCTTGGTTTCAATTCGGGAATCATCATGTTCACAAAGAACAGGTTCACCCTGTCGTTCACTTTCAGCTTTTATGTCCACTTTTGTGGTCGATTCAGTCTCTGGCCCCCTGTCGGATCCGCCGTCTGAAGTGACGCCCTTACATTTGACATCATCCTTGGTGTCCTTTGCGTCTGTTCTTCCAGATGAAGGGTCGATTCCGGTCAGGCTAGCACCTTGATGAAGGCAGTCATAAAAGACATCCCAGAACTCTCTCTCAGCAGCAGCAAGCAGCATCACTATGGTGAGTTCGCGAATGGACAGATCGGCAGGGGACTTCTCTTCATACAGCCTCAGCACGGCTGCGTTGTCCCCGGCCTGATAGGCCTCCTCTACGTCCATGTCTTGCTCGGTCACCTCCTTCAGTGTCTGGACGGTGGGCTCAAGACACGCATCCCCTTCTTTCTGCGACGTTCGGATGATCTCCAGCAGTTCCTTGGCAGCCACCCTTGGGAGTTCAGCCTGCTTCAGTAAAAGGTCTGTCAGCTGCCTCACCATCGCCACATCTCCGCGCTGCAGGTGATGCACGTAAGATGTCAAAAGAGGGTCATCACGCACCATGCTTGCCTTTCGGATTTTCAGAATGTCATCCATATCCTGAGCGATCTTGTCTTTCGTTTCAAAACCTAGTTTAATGCCTGCATCACCACTTTTCTCTCGAAGTACATGTTTGAAGGAAGACGCCCAAGTGTCATGCCCGTTAGAATAAGGCACGTGAACACTCTGCTCCGGCTGTGGTTCTTTTTTAGCGGTGCCTTTCTCGTCCGAGTAAGGGAAGCTTTTTCTGGCAGGATCCTGGTTTTCCACAGGATTTTGCACAATCGGTGTTTTCTCAGGATGTTCATGACTCGAGGACTCACCCCATGTGTTCAGTTGGGCTGTCCTGTGTCTCACCCACTTCTGCGTGGAACTGCAAGAGCTGGAGATCCTTCAGAAGCACGTTGAGGGTTTTCATCTGCTGATCAATTGTCAGATTGCGTTGACACACAACAGTGTCTACCAGAGTCTTGCCATCCCTCAGCTCATAGGGGTCAGCCTGGTATTTGACAAAGTCTAGAATGTGCTGGTGGTCCCCTGTGGCGCACAAGACATGCAAAGCGGTCCAGCCATCGTCGCCTAATGGCCAGTCAATCGTTTGCCCACTTTCCCCGGCCTCGATGACCAAGGCGACCATGACATCCCTGATTTGAGACAACTTGTCCGCAGAGACGTCGAGGCTGTCGCACGCCATGCAGGTTTCCGGTTCCACAGGCTCCGATTCTCCCCCCTGGGGAGTTGCATCAGAAGCAGGTAGCCCTCTTTCTTTTCCAGTGCTTACGATGTCTGTCTTCCGCTCCTCGCTTTCTTTTCCATTGGTTATGGTGTCTGTCTTTCGCCCCTCAATGTCTTTTTCCATTGGTTATGATGTTTGTCTTTCGCTCCTCAGTGTCTTTTCCATTGGTTGTGGTGTCTGTCTTTCGCTCCTCAATGTCTTTTCCATTGGTTATGTTGTGTCTTTCGCTCCTCAATGTCTTTTCCATTGGTTATGGTTCTGTCTTTCGCTCCTCAATGTCTTTTCCATTGGTTATGGTGTCTGTCTTTCGCTCCTCAATTTCTTTTCCAGTGCTTACGATGTCTGTCTTTTGCTCCTCACTTTCTTTTCCATTGTTTATGGTGTCTGTCTTTCGCTCCTCAACTTCTTTCCCATTGTTTATGGTGTCAATCTTTCGCTCCTCAACTTCTTCTCCATTGTCCAGTCAGTCCCTTGTGTTTGTGGGACTGGTTCTCCACTGTATCCAGCTCGGCTCTCTGACGGGGAACAGTGTGTTTGTGGGACTGGTTCTCCACTGTATCCAGCTCGGCTCTCTGACGGGGAACAGTGTGTTTTTGTGGGACTGGTTCTCCACTGTATCCAGCTCGGCTCTCTGATGGGGTACAGTGTGTTTGTGGGACTGGTTCTCCACTGTATCCAGCTCAGCTCTCTGATGGGGAACAGTGTGCCTGGTGGCTTTAGTCATCAGGTGCTCCAGAGGTGTTTTTCCTTCCGAGTCCTTGGCATTAATGTCAGCGCCATGCTGACACAGAAACTTCACAGCATTAACATTCATGCCACGAACTGCTGCATGGAGCAGGGAGTCGCCCAAGGTATCCACTGCACGGGCCAGCTTCGTGTCGAAGGAGATGACGTCAGTTAGTTTTTCTATAGGGAAGTGTGCGGAGCCGACTGCCACGTGAAGTGGAGACACCCTTTTCAAGATGCCAGATTTCTGTTTATGGGACTCGCTTCCACAAGCTCTTTTGCTCTGTGATGTCCGTTTCGTCCCTTCAGGTGGCTCCTCATCTGTTTCTGGACCTACGGTGAGCATAGCTCCACGCGCAGCGCAGTCCAGGAAGACCATCCAGTCTTGGTGTTCCGCCGCCAAGAGGCACACTTTGTCCAGTTCCAGCGGCCTCAGTCTGGCACTCTTTTCAAACAGCGCTTTCACGTCATTCCAGTGCCCAAACCTGAGGGCTTTCGCCAGCATGCAAGACTCCCGGCCTTTCAACTTGTGGGGGGACTCCTCCAGCTCCACCATCAGCTTAATCTCCAGTGGGCGATACTGCGCCTTCTGCTCGCTGTCGGGAAGCTTGTTGGTGCACAGGAAAAGAATGTATTGCATCTCTCTGGCCATGTGTACTCTTGACTGGGCTGCTCGCAGAAGTTCATCGGCGATTTTATTGACATCCATCCCTTCCAGCAAATTTTCTGCGTACTGCAGAAGCAGTTGAGTGTTGGACATGTAATTAACATGGCTGAGTGGGATTTCAGTGAGGACATTCTGGCGAGCGCTGACGAGCTCAAATATGGACATCCCTCTATGGATCGGCGGCAGCTTCCTGGCGCCTTGTTTGCCTAACAGCATTCTGCTGTACAACTCTAAAGCATCGACCAATCTTTGGGCCTTGTCAGGCTTTTCGGCCGCTTGGGTGGCGTCCATTTCCGACACAGGTGGAGAACTCTCCGTTTTCTGCTGTCCAACATGTTCAGCCGTCCGGGAAGCATCTGTTACCGGGGTGGTTCCAACCATCTCGTTCAGGCTTCCACTCTCTTCCGTTTCGTTCTCATTTGCCCTTTGACCCGGACTTTCTGAGCATTTGTGTGGGCTCTTGACGACGCTGTCACACGATTCCGTTTCAGTTGCATTCCGATTCTCTTCCAGGTTTCACGTCCTCCGTGATTTCACTTGCCCTCGGAAGTGGCTTCTCCGAGCCTTTCCTGGATGTCTTCGCCTTTTTGTCGCTCACCACAGGCATCGATTCCAACCGAGTGTGGTGCTTTTTAAATCAACGATTCTATGGTTAATGCTGGGGGGCATGGATCCTCCTGAAAGGCTCCAGGCGTCATCTCGTTAGTGGGACCATGGCATGCAGAACTTTGGCCGAGACTGAAGTCGCACGGCTTCGTCAAAAAATGTTCAGGCGGCACATCAATGTTCCTCTCACAGATGAAGTCTTCGGGGGGGCCGTGATATTCGCAGTGTCTGTGAGGCACGTCGTCCAGAAAAGGTGAATAATAGTCCACAGGTATCACCTCCACATTCTCTCACAGCTCACCCCGTCGGAGAGGCCGCAGTACGTGTACGTTTCGCGAGGACTAACACGGCAGCGCGACCATTTCGCCGACACTTTCCGACCTTCCCTCGGGCTTGAAGGACGATCCGTGTCCATGACTCCGCACGTTCAGAGGCACGGACCCTTTTCTTGTTCTTTTTACGATGATCCTATTCCGAGTTTCTGTTGCAGCTGAACCCGCTTCCGTAGTAGAGTGACAGTCTACTGGTCTCCTGGGGCGGGTCGGTTCTGGAGGCGACGGCGCATTCAGTCTTGCCCGCTCCGCTTTAGTCTGAAAACCTGAAATCACATCAACAAAGGTCAAAAGCGTGACGTGGGACTAACGGGACATGCTCTTCAATGACTTCGTCGTGCGTCAGTACTCGCGAGGTGATCAGACTTAGGTAGTGAAACGAAGACGACCACACTCGGCACAGTGCCGAATCAAACCTGCAACGGGGAACTGTGCTGCAAATTCATTCCCGTGCAAAATGAAATCTCACCTTCATTCCGTGTTGATTACATGCAAAGGAAATCTCGGGGGTGGGGTGGGGGGTGGGGGGGCCTACAATGTCTTAAGTAAGACTGAAGGATTTCCTCCTTCCCCTACAATTACAAAATTATTTTAAACACATTAAATCAGTCATTATTAAAAGGGTCGTATTCTGTCTTCGCACTATTCCCTTTACGTTTTCCTTTCTTAAAAAGGGAGGATTCGGCACGTGAAACTTTAAAGTGGTGCTTTCTGACAAGCATGAAGTAATGAGCGGAATATCTCAGAATTCTAGAACCTGTATTGTTTACAGTTTTTCATTTATGATCTACCCGAACATAAAACAAGTTCATTTTTTTTTTTGACTGATGACAAAAATTTGGCGATGCATAGGACAATGTGAAAGAAAAGATCCGTTCAAGATCAAACTTACAAGATACAATCTGTTTTAAGAAAACATGAAAATCATCTTAAATTCTCAAAACGTGGCTCTATACATTTAGATTAAAAGGGTAAAAAAATCAGAATGTCATGGAACTGGATAGAGCTTCCAACAGTTTTATACTTTGAAATGAGAAACAAGGTTTAGGAGTTGTTTTTTTGACATCGGTTTTGTTTTGAGACCTACAAATTTAACATTCAAGAAGAAAGACAAACTAGATGCTTACATCGATTGAAGATCTGTTAGTTTTTTTGAAGAAAAAAAAAAAAAGTTTTTTTGGAAGTATACAAATCGCTTGATGGCCACTTGCGTAATACACAATCTATTTTACTTTAAAGAATTCAGAGATGAGCAACTCGGCTGGTCAAAGAGTGTATATTACACCGATGAAATTATAAACAACCCTACTATTAAAATTATTCCTACTAGTACCTTATTCACTTCATCTCTGATGTAAACAAATCCTGAGGGAAAACTAAATGATTACAGCGCAAATAAAACATGAATTGTCTTTGGTCACAGGATTCCTATATAAAGCGACTAATGCTCTTCCTTGCACCAAATTTGCACCCTACTATGTAAAGATCTGCTTTAAAAGCAAGGAAAGAAATACAGATTATAACAGTTAGCTTGCAGTCAGACAGGTAAAGGATGGCACTGAGAAGACTTCACAGTAGACGTCACGGCTTAGACTTAAATGCACAGATGCGGAATGTGCTCTCTGTTCGGTTGAAGGATGTATTGAACCTCAATGCATCGGAAAATTTTACAGTTACTCAAAACAGGAAAAAGTTTGACGAGTGACATCCCCCCCCCCTCCCCCCCCCCAAAAAAAAAAAAAAAAAACCACCCCCCCCCCCCCCCCCCCCCCCCCCCCCCGTGTTTATACAACCGTCCGAGGGGATGGGGGAAAGGGGGGCGGGGGAGATAGGAGGGAAAGGAGGGGGGAGAGGGTGCAGAAAGGGGGACGACTGCCAACACTCGATAGACTGGATGACGGACCTATGACATGAAATTGTTCAGACAGGTATTCCTTTCCACGCCCTCCTTCACCCCCTCCCTCTACCCCTCCCCCCCCCCCCCCCCCCCCACACACACACCACGTACTCCCCATGTCACTAAATGCTCCTCCACACATTCCATTCGAGGAGACAGTACTTCGCTCTTTACATCCCGGTCAATATTGTTACAACAAAGGATCATCTATTCCCGCCCTCCCACTCCCTTTCCACTCCCTACATTACCCTCCTCCGCAGTTCCTCCCGGATGAAGACTGCTTTGATCAGACACACAACTAGACTTATTGTCTTGTTACAATAAATGGGACTTTCACCCCCCCCCCCCCCCCCCCCCCCCCCCCCCCCCCCCCCTCCGGCTCCTTATCTCCATTTACCTTCCACCTCTGGTTAAAAAGGGGTAATTTTCAAACTTCCATTCAGGTTTTCTTGTTACAATAAATGATAACTTCGAGTGTCTCCACCCCCCTCTCTAAAAAACAAACAAACAAACAGCAAAAACAAAACACAAACAACACATCCTTGTTCAGCTTACATTCGGGTTAATGCTTACAATAAAGCCTAGATTACCGACTGTACCCCCACTCCCCCTCTACTAAAACGTATTTCCTGGCTACATTCGGATGAATGTTTCAGAGGATAGATTTCGGAATACCCCCCCCCCCCTTCCTCCCGCCCCCCCCCCCTCCCTCCTCCTCCCCAATACTCTCGAAGCTCTGCTTTCCGACAAACAATGAAATTCGTGTGACACAGGATAGCAACCCCCATTCTTCCAAAGACAGCTACTTGCTGTCTTATGCCGACATGTATTTGGTGAAAAAAGTTGAAGTACAGACAACGTCTCCCAGGGTGGAACTGTCTCTGGGCTGGTCAAACAAATTTACACCCCGCGCCGCCGCCCGTTCATCTTTCAAAGTGGAAGGATTTCCTTTCGTGCACCCTTCGGAACGAAGATGTCCGACAATCAAATACCAAGAACCGTTTAATTGGAGAAAATATCGAGAAAGCTCTGCCAGGTCAAGGGAACATACAATGGCATTCGATTTCAACACAACAGCTTCTACACTGTGACAGAAAGACGCTCTACTGCAGGAAGGGAGAGGATCTGGGCTGGGTATGAGGGAGGGGTGGGGGGGGGGGGGGGGGTACCAAAAGAATGGTATCAATTTCTCAATTTGAAGCAGTAAGGAAAAACGATTTTCAGGCGCACTCATGTGAAGTCTCATGTAAAATGCTGTAGGCAGCACTCGGGAGACAACAGACATCCACCACACCTACACATTTCTGCAGGGGAGTAAGAACAGCCAAGGGCTGAAATTCTTTCCCCATGTACGTTTCCGTAATAGGATATCGAAAATAATTTTCAACGTTTGTGTCACTAGAAAATAAAAGACTCCGAGAAAATATGTTACTGTAGACAGCTACTGGTTAATGAAGTGCAACTCTTATGTGTTCAAAGAACAAACTCTCATGTGCCAATAGGCCTTCTACACCGCAAGAATCAAGTATCAAGTTCATGCTCAGTGAGAAACTTACAATATTGCTGAACGGATCATGGATTCGCACTAACATTCGGATCACCATAACAGGTCTCCACAGTTTTAACGGCTTTGTTCTTTGAGCACAATCCATCGTTCCACCAAGTTTCGTTAAAATTGGTCCTTCAGTTTTTTTTTTTTCTTTCGCGCAATCTTGATAACAATGGAACCAACCAGCATCTTCTCTGGTGGGGTTAATAATGTGAATACAACAGCCATATCATCTGAACATCTGAAATATCATGACCCCTCTGAAACATCTGAAATACTGCCTGGCCCTGGCCCCTATCGACACCACTCGGACCAACTTTTCCCCCTCATCACCCGCCCCTCCTGCTAGCCCGATGTCAGCAGTTTTTGTAGTGAGAAAGCAGACGCATGTTACAATTGTGTACTGACAATTTGGTTAATTAAGTGGACAACGAATGAGCAGCAAATTAAATTCAACGGCGGAAAAGTAAAATCTTGCATACTGGTAACAATTGCCACAGTTATAAAATTGATTGCTATGACTTACAAACCTCCTGAGATCGGAAAGAGATTTTTCATATCATTTTGACACAACAGGCTTGACACCTTTTAACCTCTGAATAGTTGCTGCTTTACAACTTGAACATACTTGTTATTTTGTTCCCGTAAAGTACTTAAGCTTTTGTGTATTGTCAGAATGTTAAAAGTTGAATCAAGTTTTAGTTTTTGTAGTACTTATCAATCTGGTTTTAACAGGCATTTAATAATGATGTACAAACAGTCGACTATTCCTTGCTGAGGTCACTCGATTGAAAATACAAACCTTTTAGCACGAGCGTAAGTGATGATCATCATTGACAAAACATCTTGATTTTAAACACTGTCAACAGCTACGGTCAACTGGGCAATAAAGCAGCGATGATGATTGCACAAAATATTCAGTTCAACAAGAAGGATATAACAGTATCACTTTTTATATCCCTGGGTTAGATTAGTTTTGGAATATGGAGTCACGTGGTGTGATCATTTAAATTTGAGGAAGCATAGAACTTCTAGAAAATAAGTAAACAATTTTAAAAAGCCACTGGTTTTAACAACGTAAATTACGAATGATTCAAGAATTCCTTAAATTGTATGATCGAGACTTTAATAATTCTGCACGTTTATTATGTATGATGTTAAATCCATGAACGGTCTTTTATTTTAAGTACGTCAACACAACGAGAGGACACTATTGACAACAAACCTACATTGTCAAAAAAAAAGAAGAAAAATCTTTAGAATCCTTTAGAGTTTGCCCGAACTAGCTTGCACACCTTTTTCTGCGTTATAGGATTCACATCTAGAATTAATTACTACCTTTTTAACATCACAGTAGGAACACTTCGTTTTGAAAATCACACCAAAGATTAGGATTTGCGTCGACCTATCGGAGTATTTGAAGTTTAATCGACCGTAGCACGTGCTGGGCAAATCACAATCAAATATTAAATCACCCCTTCCGTTCGTACTAAGGAGGATCAAAATTAGGAAAGAATGTCGTAATATTCCCCCCCCCCCACCCCCCTCCTCCAATTTGTGAACTTGACCGCTCCGACTTGCGCGCTGCGATTTGGGACAATGAAATTCTGTTGAAAAGATTGATCTTTCTATGATCTTACTTCCTATGTTTAAAGCGAACGAGGTTATTCGAGGGCAAGGTTTCCTTTTGTGACCCCCTCCTACATAACTTCTATCATTTATGAAGGCCTTTTCGGCTGCAGAGAATGACAAGGAATGATACAATGGCTTTAGATTCCTCTTAGATTCAATGGTTGAAAGGTGGTGCTCTTGTTCAACTGGGGAGGGGGGGGGGGGGGGGTGGGGGGGGGAAACGAAATAGTGTAAAAAAATCTTTATGCTCTATAGCAGGGAATGGGTGGGGGGTGGGGGGTGGGGGTGGATGACATCTGTTAAAAAAAAAATAAAAGTCTATGCTGTATAGGCAGGGACTTGGAAATGGGGGGGGGGGGGGGGGGGGGGGAGGATACAAAGTCATGAAAATTTAATATGTAAGCTTCAATATCTTTCGCCGGAGAAAAACTTTTGAAAGGGGCCAAACAGTGGGTGGAGGAAAGGGGGAGGGAGGAGTCGAAAAGGAAATCCTTGTGGACTAAAAGATTTTAGAGAATTTTTGCCTTAGTCTGGCCGACTCATGACGGACCTTATCAAGATGATATTCAGCTTTCCTATGTTCAAGGACATTTCATGATCTATAATCTTGATGTAGACAAGCACCATCCCTTTGATTTTGTTATTAAAGGATTCGTTTTATTCTTTTTTGGATGTGTGCAATGCAGAGAAATAATCTATCGGGATGTAGACAAGCACCATCCCTTTGATTTGTTCTAAAACAATTCGTTTCTCTTTGCGAGGTGCAAATGCAGGAAATAAACTATTTAGGGGGGGGGGGGGGGAGATAGTGCTCGATCAAAATGGTCAAACTATGTTATTACCTACCGTTTGTACCGATTTTTTGAAGCGATGCTGGGAAAAGGTTATGGACAGGAAGGGAGGGAGTGAGCAGTCTTTTATTAAGACGAAGTGGACGAACTTTCCTAAAAGGATGGTGGAAATTTATTTACGAGGGAGTAGACAGTCTTTACTTGGGGGGGGTTGTGGCCATCTTTTCTAAGAAAGGATGGAACTAATCCTTTCGAAAAGAAAAAAAAAAAATTACCCAGGTAACGCCACCACCAAAATCAACAACAACAACAACATTGTGCATAAAAAAAATAAACAGATACCTGGTGTTCAGTCCCGCAGCCTCAGTCTTGGGAAGAGCAGAAGTGTCCTCTCAGCCAACGCCCCTGTCCGGTGTCCTTCGTCAACAACCTGAGTTGTGTTCACGTGAAATCATTGCCAGCAGCTCGACCTTGTTCGCAAAGAGAGCGTGCTTTTCGGGAGTTCGAAAAGGACGAGAATACTCTTGGCTGCTAGTTTGCTTAGTGGGCAGAAAACCAGGGGGCCTGTTCACATCGATCAGAACATTCGTGACGTTTGTAAACACACACACACGCACGCACACACGCACGCAGGTACACACACACACACACACACACACACACCTAAAACGGTGGAGCCGACTGACAAATTGCCAGTGGAGTTACAAAAGATGCAGAGATGCACTGTGGAGAAACATAATACGTTTCGTTATGATCTTGATGAAATAGTCGTATGGACAGACACAACAACAACAACAACATGCAGCATCACAACAACGCATACACACAAACTCTAACCCCGAAAAAGTAGAAAAATAAATAAATAAATTAATTAAATTTAAAAACGAAAAAAAAAAAAAAAAAAGAAGAAGAAAGAAAAAGAGGAAGAAAAGCAAAAGCAGACTTCCGTTGCCCGTCCCCCCCCCCCCCCCCCCCCCCCCCCCCCCCCCCCCCCCCCCACCCCCCCCCTCCCCCCCCCCCCCCCCCCCCCCCCCCCCCCCCCCCCCCCCCCCCCCCCCCCCCCCCCCCCCCCCCCCCCCCCCTCCCCCCCCCCCCCCCCCCCCCCCCCCCCCCCCCCCCCCCCCCCACCCCCCCCCCCCCCCCCC
>JADBJO010000513.1:232500-252500 GCA_016801955.1 Conus betulinus | reverse complement strand
GAAGATAGGAGGACAACAAGCCAGAGGCATGTTCGGGAAAGCAGAAAAGATAGCAAAATTTTTTTGTTATAATCTCAGGGGCTATGTTTTTCCCCCTTTTTCTTTTTCTCTTTCTTAACCTTTTATGTCTTTTACTTTACATAGTTTCTTTCTGTCTGTTTGCCTGTCTGTTCTGACTTGAGTCTGTCCGACTGTCCTGTCTGTCTGTCTCTGTCTGTCTGTCTTGTCTGTCTGATCTGTCTTCTTACTGTCTATTTCGATCAGTCTTTCTTTCTTGTTTTTCTCTTTTCGGTCTACTGTCTGTATTTCTTCCTTCCTTCCTTCCTTTCTTTCTTTTCTTTCGCGGTCTTTCTATCTTTCTTACTACTATTTCCTTCCTTCACTTCCCTTTCTTTCTTTGTTTCTTTCTCTCTTCTTTCGTGTCTGTCTTTCTATCTCTTTCTTCCTTCTTTCCTGTCCTTCGTTCCCTTAGTTCTTCTTCCTTCCTTTCTTTAGTCTTTCTTTCTGTCTGTCTGTGCCCTTTTCTTTTTTTCTTTGCTCTTTCTTAACCTATTCCTGTCTATGTGTTCTGTCAGTCCTGTCTGTCTATCTGTCTGTCTGCCTGTCCTGTCTGTCTGTCTGTCTGTCTCCTCGATTTTCTTCTTTCTTTCTTTCACTGACCGACCAGCCGTACACGGTGTAAAGGAGTATTGTGAACTTGTCCATTGTTTTGGAATTTATTGCATCAGAGAGACACTGATTTGCGTACAAGTTTCAAGACAAGAAGAGAAGAATGAAGATAAGAAAAAAGAGGGGAAGAGATCAATCCCGTGTGTTTGTACGGTTGTCTCCGGGCACAAAATGCAATGTTCAGTTCTGTCTTTATTCTGTCTGCTTCCCTGTCTTTCGACTTCTGTCTGTCTGGGTCGTCTTTCTGTTTTTCTGTTTTCTTTCCTTCTATTTCGGTCTGTCTGATTTCTTTCTTTCTGTTTTGTTCTTTCTTTTCTTTTTTTCGTCGGTTTACTCTTTCCTTCTTTCTTTCACTTTGTTGCTTTCGGTCACGGTGGAACAGTCCTTTGCTTTCTTCAGTCTTTCCCGCCTTTCATAGGGAGACCCTTTGTTCTTTCCCCTTTCTCTTTCAAGAGGGAGAAGAGAGGGAGAGGAGCTTCCGTTTCTTCCTTCTTTCCTTCTTTTTCGGTCTTTCTAGTCTTCCTTCCTTTCTCTTCTGTCTTTCTTTCTCCCTGTCCTGAAAAAGTTTTGAGAGAGGACGGACCTTTCTTTGGAGAGAGGGAGCGGGATGGAGAGAGTGGAGGAGAGAAGAGGAGAGAAGGGAGGGGCTGGTCTTGAGGAGGGGGGGAGGAGGAGAGAGAGAGAGAGAGAGTTTCTTTTCTTTCTCCGAGAGAGACGAGGAGGAGACGGACGCGGAAGAGAGAGAGTGAGTCTGACAGTGTTGGCCTTTTTTATTTGAGGAGGGAGACCACTGAGAGAGACACAAAGACAGCAGAGAGAGAGAGAGAGAGAGATAGAGAGGGAGGAAAGGAATTGAGAGAGAAGGACGAGTGTTTTTTTAGACCTGTCTCCCGGACTTTCCACAGACAGAATGAACAAGAGAGTCTGAGAGAAGAGGAGGAGAGAGAGGAGAGAGAGAGAGAAAAGAGAGATATAAGTTTTCTCCGATACAGAAGACGAGGAGAGAGATACAAGCAGACAGAGAGGAGACAGACAGAAAGACAGAGAGAGGGAAGATGGAACAAGAGAAGATCCCAGAAGCATTATGGGAGACTGGAGACTTGCGCAAAAAGACAAGAAGAGAAGACAGGAAAGAAAGAGGTCAAGGGAGACAATATCTCCCGTTAGTCCTCGGTCTCCCAGAGATGTTTCCTGCCGGGCAACGTCACTGCAAAGACAGAAGCCCAGACCATGCAAAAGCAGAGAGAACGACAAACAGAGAAAAACATAGACAGATAGGACACCCCAAGACAGACAGACAGACCGACCGCGCAAACAAATACCTGCCTCCCCAGGGAAACCAGCCCAACAAACATCCAATACAGGAGACATCAGACAAAGGACATAGACGAGGAAAAAAAGAACGAGAGGAGCGACGAATAAGGTAGGCAGACCGAGAGACAGAACAGATTCCACAATCCGCAAAACACCTCCAAAGAAGACCCAACATAACATGAAGAGAAATGTACGGGAGAACGAACGTCCAGCGAGCGAAACAAATTAGGACATCGCAGATACAGAAGAGAACAGATACGACCACAAAACCCCGTACTGCCATACACGCACTACAACCCTCACCGTACGCCAAACACGACAAACAAACACAGTACATGCCAAGTCGTCAAAGAAACACGTAGCATTGCAAGCAGAGACAACAAACAACACATACCTGCAAACACTACCCACAAACACACAGGATTACTGGACACAGTGACACTACAGGACACAGCAGATTGCGAGACATTACAACAACATTACTTGAAAAACAGTAGACAACTGAAACACAGTACTTGCAACACTACACACAACCGACAGACAGTTTGCAGAACATACAACAAAACACAGTACTTGCAAAAAACTACAACAAACAAAATGTTATGGGCGAACGCGAAACAAACACAACAACAGTACTTCAAGCACTACACAAAACAGTACAGTGCAAACACTACAAAACCAATTCCCAGTACGGCAATCGAGTTTCATTGCAAACACTATGGAAGAAAGAAAGTAACTTGAAAAGAAACACGTACAGCGAGATGAAATGGTGTCCGGAACGGAACAGAGAGACAAACGAACACAGTACTTGCAAGCACTATAACAAACACAGTACAAGCAAGCACAACAACAACAAACACCCAGTACATACAAGTACCTACAACAAAACACGTTGCATACAAGCACTACAACAAACACAATATCTGCAAACACTACAACAAACACAGTACATGCAAAAACTACAAAGAACACAGTAGCTGCAGGCACTACAACAAACACAGTACTTGCAAACACTACAACAAACACAGAACTTGCAAACACTACAACAGAGTACCTGCAAACACTACAAGAAACACTGTATTTGCAAACACGACAACAAACAGTACTTGCAAGCATTACAACAAACACAGTACATGCAAACATCACAACAAACGCAGTACATGCAAGCCCTACAACAAACACAAACACTGCAACAAACACAGTGCTTGCAAGTATTAGAACAAACACTGTACATGCAAACACTGTAACAAACACAGTACTTGCAAGCATTAGAAATAAACACAGTACTTGCAAACACAACACAACAAAACACTGTACATGCAAACATTACAACAAACACAGTACTTGCAAGCAGTACAACAGAGTCCTTGCAAACACTTCACAACCACAGTACTTGCAAGCACCACAACAAACACAGTCCATGTAAACATTACAACACACTCTCTGCAAACACTTTACAACCACAGTACTTGCAAGCACTACAACAAACACAGAACATGCAAGCACTACAACAAACCACAGTACCTGCAAGCACCACAATAAACACAGTACATGTAAACACTACAACAAACACAGTACTTGCAAGCACTGCAAAAAACACAATACTGGCAAACACTACAAGAAACACAGTCCATGTAAACAATACAACACACACAGTCCATGTAAACATTACAACAAACGCAGTACTTGCAAACACGACAACAAACACAGTACTGTAAATACTACAACAAACACAGTACTTGCAAATTCAGTCTCTACAGGATACAGGGCCATAAAAAAGACAAATATCAGGCACAGAAAATGCTTGCTATCGAGGGAGAGGGGAAAGGGGGAAAAAAGGAAGGAACAAAGAAAAGGGGAGATGGGGAAAGAGGGGAGATGTGTTTTCAGTGGCGGCGGTTCTATGGAGATCAAGGGTGTCAGCAACAGACTTTGGGCAGCTTTTAACTTTCAGCCAAAGTGGCATTGTTCTTGGGTGGCGTTGTGTGTGTATATGTGTGTGTGTGTGTGTATGTGTGCGTGCGTGCGTGCGTGCGTGCGTGCGTGCATGTGCGTGTGTGTGTGCGTGTGTGTGTGTGTGTGGTGCGCGCGCGCGCGCGCGCGTGTGTGTGTGTTTATTTTTGTTTCGTTTCGTTTCTTTTTTTCTCTGTTTCTATCTCCGTTGGTGACAGACCAAACCAAACAAAAAAAAAAGAAAAAAAAAAGAGAGAGAGAGAGAGAGAGAGAGAGACAGACAGACAGAGACAGAGAGACAGAGAGACAGGAGGACAGACAGACAGACAGACAGATTGATTTTATCATTGAATGGCCGGTGTCCCTCAGGAAGGATGCAACTGAACAATCATTCAATTTTTTTTCTGTTAATCAGTCCAACTGATCCTGCTTGCTACATTAAGAAACAAAAACAGATCATAACTGAAACGCTTTTGCATAAATATACGGGGACAGGTTTCTAATTGTTCGTTCATTTTTTGGGTGCTAGAAATAAACTTATATAAAAAGACTTGGATATCTATAGAACTTTTATATGTATGTAATATTTCTTTATATCATTAAGTACAGGATAGTACCGAAAAGCACAGAATAAAATGCACTTCGTCTTCTCCCACTTCTTTACTAATAGACATCTGAACTCAACAGGAGTGTGCTGTTTAAACCGATATCTATGTACTGCAACGTTAGAGTGATGCCAAGTCTGAATCTTGATGAAATGAAATAAATATGCTTGAACAGATTCAATATTTAATGCATCTTATCAGTTGGTACGACGCAAAATATCATAATTATGTACACTAAATCTATTACTGTTTTCAATATGACAACCCCATTTTTTTTAGCCATCTTCTAAGCACTAGTTTTTCTTTAAAGTGAACAAGCAAGTGATTTACTTCCTGAACACGTTGGTTTAAACCACACATACCCAAATCCAGATGCAGATACACACTACAACGACTATCAGATATCCAGTTTGTCTTACCATGAGAGTTTAAACAAAATACTGTTCTGTATGCTTTTTGCGGTGATCATTACCTGCCTACTTTTGTTGACTTTAACTGATGTTTATACGCCTAATAGACAGAATTTATGTAAATGGGATACCTATTTTCCTCTCCGTGTACCAAATCATTATGTATTTGCCTTTGAAGCCCCCCCCCCCCCCCCCCCCCCCCCCTCCCCAATTCTTTAAGAGCACAGAAAATGTACTTTTTTTTCAAACAGGGGTGTTCAGCATTACGTAGTCTCCACAATTCAGCACCATGTACTACAATGGATTGTACATGCGCTTTGAAATACTTTTAAATATACAACCAGGGAATTATGTTTTAACCTAAGTGATTTTTGTAATACACATAACAATTCGTGTTTGACTCTGCTAACAAGGTTCGGACACAAAACAGTATACATCAACCTTGTTGAAAAAAAGATGTCTGGATATTTATAAAATATTAACAACGGGAATAAACATTCTATCTAAGTCCAGCTATCAATGACTGTGTTATCATCCATTTTTCTAAGTAGTTTTATTATTTTTTTCTGTTCATATTTACATGTAGATGGAGGGTTGATGCTGCTCTATGTGGACTTTTTCATTGTGTCTGTAACCCAACTATTATGTTGGCCAGGAGGGCTACATGATCTGCAGAAAAAATAAGGTAATAATTCAAAATAATCATAGGCTGCATCAAAATCTATTTGTTATTACCTTTTATCGCTGATTTTATTTGTAAATAAAACAACAACGGGCTGATAACATCGCCTTGCTTTACCCCTCGGGCACAGTTTATATAGTCTGCAGTTTTGCACCAGAACGAATTCAAGCTCTTACTATATTGAGCATGCTTTGAACACATTGAAGAGAGTTATCCTCTAATATCTTAAAAAAAATAAGAATAGGCCACAGAACGTTTCTTTCTTATGGACTCAAACGCTTTCTCAAAATCAATAAAAGCAGCATAGACTTTCCTGTTGAAGTTGTTTTTGTATCAAGCTAATAATGTGTATATGTGACCAGTGACAGAGTCGCCCCCTTTTAAACCCTGCTTGATATTCACCTCTGATATTTTGCAAGTCAATCCATTTCAGAGTGTTATTGTCTACCACACCATTATAAAGTTTACTGTCTGTATTACATAGTGAACAATAAGAGAGAGAGAGAGAGAGAGAGAGAGAGAGAGAGAGAGAGAGAGAGAGAGAGAGAGAGAGAGAGAGAGAGAGAGATTATAGTTAGTCCTTCACAATCCCAAACCAAAACAACGCTGTCGTTAACTAATTTCATCGCGAAAGACACACATGCAGATACAAAGAAGAAAAAAAAAAAAGACACACACTCTGACTCCATCTCTCTATCTCCCCTTCCCGCCGTCCTACCTCCTTATCCCCCCACCCCCCCCCCATCCCTCCTTCTCCCAACCAACACACCTATTCATCTGTCCTTCTCTTTACAGCCTTTACTCTCCCGATCTTCCAGTTCCCAAAAGGCAGTCAGTTACATAGGCAATGAAATTATGGACGAAAGAAAGACAGATGAATGTCCATCACGATGAAATCGTGTCTAGGATTCCAGCCGTATCCATACAGACAGACAAAAACAACAAACAAATAAACAAGAAACTTGTAAGCGCACGCTCGGCACCGCACAGTGCCATAAACAGGAGCCAACTGTCAGGCGCAGAGAAAGCGTGCCGGCGACGGAGAGGAGGGAAAGAAGATGGACGAAACAGGGAGCGAGAGGGAAGCAGGGAGAGAGAGAGAGAGAGGCATTTTCAGTGGCTGTCGATCTACGGAGATCAAATGGCTCAACAGTCAACTTGAGACAGCTTTCAAATTTCAGCCCGATTGGTGTCACTCCCTGATGGCCCTAGTGGATTTTTCTTTTTTTCTGTCTGTCTGTTTGTCTGTCTGTCAGTCAGTCTGTCTGTCTATCTGTCTGTCTATCTTTCTGCCTGTGTCTGTTTCCCTCTCTTTAACCAATGGCTGGTCTTCGATAGTGTAACAGTGCCATGAACCTTTCATGCATATATTTGCTTTCATTGTTTTGTACTGAAAACGGGGAATGAAAAAAAAAAAAAGAGAATTTGAAGTCAGAAATGGGAAACCAGAGAGAAAGGGTTCATACAAAAAAAGTAGGCAAAAAGAACGAAGACAGGTTTAGCATAAGACATCTCTCTATGTAAGGATTTCTCTGGGAACAGTATGAGGCAAAAAAAGAGGCAGAGACAGACAGACAGACAGACAGACAGACAGACCTACACACACACACACACATACACATACACACACACACGCGCGCGCGCGCGCGCGCGCGCGCGCGCACGCACACACGCACACACACACACAACACACACACACACACACGCAGACAGAGAGAGAGAGAGAGAGAGAGAGAGAGAGAGAGACAGACAGACAGACAGACAGAGAGAGAGAGAGAGAGAGAGACAGAGAGAGAGACAGAGAGACAGAGAGAGAGAACAGACAGACAGATGGGGATGGGGGGAGGGGGGAGAGGGAAGGAGACAGACAGGAAAAGAGGCAGAGAAAGACAGACAGAGATGATGCAGACAGAGATTGAGCACATTGCAAAAAACAATGCCGGGGGACATCGTTGTCATTGTAACAGCGATATATGCGCAAAGACAAAAAAAGCCAAAAAGGAGGAAAAAAAAAAAGAAAACCCCCCCCCCATCACCCCCCCATCCTGCTGACTCCTCTTCCAGCCCCCCACCCCCCCCGCTCCACCTTCCACCAACCGTTCATCCCTCTCTCCATCCTTCACACTCCTGCCTCTTGTCCCCCCCCCCCCCCATCCCCCCACCCCCCCAAACCCAAAATGATGAAACGATGGTAGAAAGAGAAAAACAAAATTGTTCGTCACGATGACAGTGTGCCCAGCCTTACAGCAGTAACACACAAAGGAAACAGCAAGCCAACACGCCACTTGCAAGCTTGCCCTACACAGGACACAGCGCCATCAATACAGAATTTGTCTGGCACAGAGGAAGGGTAGAGATGAGGGGAAACATGGAAGGAAGTCTGGAGTAACAACAGGGAGAGTGAGAGGCAGTGTGAGAGGATCAGGGGGGTTGGGGAGGGGAGGGGAGGAGAGGAGGAGGGGAGGGAGGAGAAATGAGATGCATTTCAAGTTGCCGGCGGTCTATGATGATGAAGTGTTTCAACAGGCGGACCTGTGACAGCTTTCAACTGGAAACATGAAAGAAAGAATGAAACAGAAAAAGAAAACAAGTCGAAAGAGAGAGAGGATGAGGAGATCAATCTGTGTGTTGCGTTATGATTGTTTCTGAATGCAGTATGAGGCCACGAGTGGTCGCAACATGAGGAGAGAGAGAGAGAGAGAGAGCGCGAGAGAGAGAGAGAGAGAGGTGAGAGAGAAGGGAGCGGAGAGGGCGAGAGCGAGGAGCCGAACGAGGAGAGAGAGGGAGAGCGAGGAGGGAGAGGGGAGGGAGGAGGGAGACGAGAGAGAGAGAGGAGGAGGGGGGAGGAGGAGGGGTAGAGGAGAGCGGCAGAGAGGAGAGAGAGAGAGAGGATGGATTGGGAGGAGGAGGAGAGAGGAGAGAAGAGAGAGCGGAGAGAGGCGACGGGAGAAGAGGAAGAGAGGAGAGGATGAGTGGGGGAGAGAGAGAGGGAGAGAGGGGCGAGAGAGGGAGGGAGGGGAGAGGCAGTGCGACGGAGGCGGACAGAGAGAGAGAGAGGAGGGGAGAGAGAGGATAAGGGGAGTAGAGGAGGGTGACAGGACGCGAGAGAGAAAGCTATAGAGTAGTTAAGGAGGGAAAGGAGAAAAACGGGAAAGAGAAGCGAGAGAGAAAGAAGAGATTAGAGAGGTAGTACGAGAGGGGGAGGTGGAAGGATAGGATGGAGGGGTAGAGGGGAGAGAGAAAGGGGAAGTATCTGAGGAGAGAGGGAGGGAGATGAGTGAGGAGGGAGGTAGAGAAGTGAGAATAATGGGATAAGATGTAGAGGGAAGAGAGGTGAGAGAAGGAGAGAGGGGTAGAGAAGGAGAGAGGAGTAGAGGTTAATAGAGAACCGAGATAGATGTGGGGGGGGGGAGAGAAGGAGGGTGGAGAGAGGAGAGAGAGTAAAAAAAAGGTCCCGAGAAGGAGAGAAAGAGGGAAAGGCAAAGTAAGGGGGGGGGGAGAGGGAAGGGAGTAGTAGTGAGGAGAAAGGGAGGGGAGGAGAGAGAGGGAAGGAAAAGAAGGTGGAAGATGGGGAAGTAGATTAGGAGAAGAAGGGGGTGGGTTATGGAGAGGTAGAAGGAAGGTAGGAGTTAAAGAAGAGCCAGGGGGGAGTAGATGGGGAGAGAGAGAGAGAGGAGTAGGAGGTATTAGAGGGGAGGAGTAGGGAGGAGGAGGGTGAGGAAGGAGAGGTGGGGAGGAGGAAAGATATATTAAAGAGGGGAGAGAGGAGGAGAGGGTGTTTTGGTAGGAGAGAAGGTAAGAGGAAGAGGTGGGAGTGAGGGGGAGAAGGAGGAGAGGAGAGGGAGTAGAGGAAAGTAGAGGAGAGAGAAGAAGGTGGAGAGGGGAGAGAAAGGGAGAAATAAGGAGCCGGGGGAGATGGAAGGAGAGAGAAGAGGTAGGGGGGGGTGGAAAAAAGGAGGAGAAGGGGGGGGGAAAGCGAGAGTAGGAAAGAAAAGGAAAGAAGTATAGGGGCTAGAGTGGAAGAGAAGAAGGAGAGTGCGAGGAGCGGTAGAGGTAGAGGGGGGTTCCAGGGAAGAAGGAAGGGGGAAGGGGGATGAGGATTGGAAAGAGAGGTTAGAAAGGAGGGTGAAGAAAGGGGGGAAGAGAGAGAGAGTGTATAGCAGGGACGAGGGAGTGGAGAGGTATGATCGGAAAAGAGGATAAAAGGAGCGGATTAGAAGAGAAGAGAGGAGGGACAGGGTGGAGGAGGGGTTCAGGAAGAGAGGGAGTGATGGAGAAAGAGTGAGGAGAGAGGCAGAGAGAGAGAGGACGAGAGGAGAGAGAGATAAATAAGGAAGACGGTGAGACGGGATGGGAAGGTAGAAATAACTGACAGTAGGGGGTTAAAAGTATGAGAGGGAGAGAGGAGGTCGAAAGAGAGAGCATGAGAGGAGAGAAAGGAAAGGATTGGAGGGAGAGAGGGGAGGGAGGTAGGGGTGAGAGAGAGAGGAATTTAGCGGTAGAAGGGGAAAGAGAGGATAAGGAGAGAGAAGGGAGACGGAGAGAGAGAGCTGAAGAGGGCGTTAGAGAGAAGAGAGGAAAGTGTGAGGAGTATAAGATGAGGGTAGAGAGAGGTGGTAGAGAGAGAGGAGGGGATGGATGAAGTAGGGGATGGCCATATGAGGAGAGAGTTAGAGAAGGGAGAGGAATACGGAGAGGGTGGAGAAGAAGAGAGCATTTTGATGGGCGGTCATCTAGAGATCAGATGGAGTCAGAGACAGAGTTGAGAGAGTGTCGAAGTGATGTCCCTAGTGGAAGAGATTAGTCTGTCTTTTTTCTTTGAAGGAGTCAGTCGTGAGATGGAGAGTAGTCTTCTTCTGCAGAGTCTGAACAAGGGTGGTCTTCGAGAGAGGACAGGGATGAGGAACCTGGGGAGATAGATTTGCGGTCATAGTTTTGGAGGAGAGGGAGAAAAAAAAAAAAGAGAAAAAAGTAAAGGGAGAGAGATTTTGAAGAGAGGGAAAGCAGTGAGACGGGGTCAAGAAGGGAGTGAGGGGGTGTAGAGAGGACCTGTTTAGAGAAGACTCTCTAGAGGTAAGGAGAGGCTGGGAGTATGGTGTGGAAGATGAAGAGGAGAGAGAGACATACAGAGACAACAGACAGAGGAGAGGAGAGCCAGAGAAGGACACGGACCACACACACGCGGTAGATGAGAGCGCGACACACCACGCACACACACACACACAAAAAAAGGAGAGAATGTAGCATCACACGAAAGAGAGAAGAGATATGAGAGGAATGGGGGGGAGAGGGGGGACAGACAGACAGACAGAGATGTGGGAGAAGGATAGAGCCAGAGAGAGAGACGAGAGACAGAGAGAGAGACAGACAGACCAAGATGGGAGAGTGAGTAGATTGGAAGGAGACAGGACAGGAAAAGAGGCAGAGAAATACAGACAGAGAATCAGATGAGAGATTGAGAGCCCATGTGCAAAAACAAGCCGGGGGACCTCGTTTTTCATTGTAACAGCGATAATATTCCAAAACAAAAAAGCCAAAAGTAGAACAAAAAGACACCCCCCCCCCCCCCATCCCCCATCCTGCTGACCTCTCTTCCAGCCCCCCACCCCCCCCGCTCCACCTTCCACCAACCGTTCATTCCTCTCTCTTCCACCATCCTTCACACAACCCTGCCTCTTGTCCCCCCCCCCCCCCCCATATCCCCCACCACCCCCAACGCCAAAATGATGAAACGATGGTAGAAAGAGAAACGAACCACGTTGTTCGTCACGATACAGTGTGCCCAGCCTTACGCAGTAAACACTACAGAGAGAACATCAAGCCACACGCCACTTGCAAGCTTGCCCTAACAGGACACCGCGCCTCCCTCCGAGTTGTTCTGGCACAGAGGAAGGGTAGAGATGATTATGAAACATGGAAGGAAGCTGGAGTAACAACAGGGAGACGTGATAGGCATGTGAGAGGATCAATGTGGGTTTTGGAGGGAGGGAGGAGAGGAGTAGTGAGGGATGAGAAATGAATGCATTTTCAAGTTGCCGTCGGCTATATGAGAAAGTGTTTCAACAGCGGACCTGAGACAGCTTTCAACTTGTAAGCCCCAGTGTGTCTCTCCCTGAGGGCGGCCATGTTTTGGAACTTTATTTCCTTGTTCTCTCTTTCCTGCCTTCCTCCGTTCCTCTGCTACTACGTCCTACATGGCGTATTAGTGTGGCAAGCTTGTTTTGTTGGGGGGAAAATTTGAATACTTGAGTAGAACAGGAAAATAAAAAGGAGGGGGTATGGGGTGGGTGGGGGGGGGTGGGGGGGGGGTGGGGGGGGGGGGGGGGGGGGGGGGGGGGGTGGAGGAGGGGGGGGGGGGTGAGCGGGGGGGGGGGGGGGGGGTAGGGGGGAGCAACACACGCAATAATTGTAACAACACACATATCTTCACATTGATGAGTTTTTCATCCATTTACATTTAAAGCGTAGATGACTTGAGAGAGAGAGAGAGAGAGAGAGAGAGAGAGAGAGAGAGAGATAGAGAGAGAGAGAGAGAGAGGAGAGAGAGAGAGAGAGAGAGAGGAGCCCCCCCTCACCATCCCAAAGAATATCAACTCTGTTGTATACTGTTATCATTGATACACACACGTAAACAGAAAGAACACAGACACCCTGTAGAGAGCGCCTTTTTGTATCGAAACGCCGTTTTTGGTATTGGCATACAAAAAACGGCGTTTCAATACCAAAATGGCGTCTTAGATCCCGCCGTTTTCGTATTGAACACCAAAACGGCGGGACGTAAGACGCCGTTTTAGTATTAGGGGCCGTTTTCGTATTGGCATACGAAAACGGCGCCCAATACAAAAACGGTGCTTCTCGTACCCGCCGTGTTTGGTATCCTGACCGGCCTTCAAGGGCCTGTTTTCGTGCATCTGGTTCAAATCTCAATATCTGCTTTTCTCGCGTGATTGATGTTAAAAGAGCACTGCTGATCAAGTTTTTGCATCGACAAATGAGGGAAGGGGATTACTGGGGGTAGGGTCCTATATACCACAGGCACTATATGTGTGCCACATTGCATACGAAAACGGCGCCCAATACAACACTATGTTAATCTAACAGTAAATGGTTTCAGTCAGTCAGTCAATGCCACAGGCCCTATATGTGTGCCACAGGCCCAGTATGCCACAGACCAGTGGTCAAGCAATGGTCAAACTGACCAGCAATGGTCAAACTGACCAGCAATGGTCAAACTGACCATGGTCAAGCAAACCGCCAATATGAAAACGGCGACCAATACTGAAACGGCGTCTCTTACGTCCCGCCGTTTTGGTGTTCAATACGAAAACGGCGGGACCTAAGACGCCGTTTTTGGTATTGAAACGCCGTCTTCGTATGCCTATACCAAAATGGCGTTTCAATACGAAAACGGTGCTCTACACACACACCCCTCCTCCCTCACTGAATGTATCTTTTATCCCTCCTCACCTCGCCCTTCTCACTCCTTATCCCCCCCCCCCCACCCCCCTCTGTTTTCCCTGCCCCCCTCCCCTCCCCCCGACTTCTGACCTCCCACCTTCTTTTGCCCCTCTCTCTCCAGGCTCCACCCCCCCCCCCCCCCTCACCAATGCCCCAATACTAAGTGGCAGCTACAAGGCAACGAGATTAGAAGAAAGAAAGTAAGATGAATGTCCCTCAAGATGAAGATTGTCTGGGATTCCAGACATATCCCATAGAGAGACAACAAACAAACATAGCACACTTGTTAGCACGGGCCCTCCAGAACGCAGTACCACAAAATAAGGGGAAAGCAATTGTCATGCACAGAGAGAGCGTATCAGTGAGGGAGAAAGATGAAGGAAAATGGATGAAATACGGAGCGGGAAAATGTGGGAAGAAGAGAGATGCATTTGTAGTGGCTGGCATTCTATAAAGATCCAATGTTTCGGTGATAGACTTGGGACAGCTTTCAAATTTCAGCTTAAGTGGCGTTGCTCCCCATGTTGCCATAGTAATGTCTCTTTGTCTGTGTCATTTCTTTTCCTTCTTTCTTTCTTTCCTTCTTTCTTTCTTCTTTCTCTTCTCTCCTCTTTTCTTTCTTTCTTTCTTTCTGTCTTTTCCAGTTGTCCTTTCCTTTACCACTTGCAGGGTTTAGGAGGTGTAACGGTGTCATGAACTTTTTATATGAGATGGTGTCATGAACTTTTATACATTTGATTTGTTTTATCACTTTGTCGGGAAAGCGAATTAGGAGAGTTTAAAGACCGAAAAGGAAAAGAAAGCAGGAACAAAAGGCGACGAAGTGAAAAGGAAAGGACGAAGCAGAAAAAGACAGGGGATTAGAATAACCTGTGTTATGTGAGGCTGTGTATGGGTACAGAAGACTGCAAAATATGACATGAGATAGAGAGAGAGAGAGAGAGAGAGAGAGACGAGATAGAGAGAGAGAGAGAGAGAGAGAAACAGAGAGAGAGAGACAACAGAGAGAGAGGCAACAGAGAGAGAGAGAGAGAGAGAGGAGAGAGAGAGAGAGAGAGAGAATATTTATGGTGTAGTTATGTCACTGAGATGTAATGGAATAAAGAAGTATAGAGTAATGTCCATTTAGATGAAAAAAAACAAACAAACCCAAAACGTGTCGAATATGCCAGCATATCACAAAAGAACAAATAAAACGCATGTAAGCACAATCTCTCGATGAATAAGGCCATAAAGATAGTCAGGCACACAGAAAGCGTGGCATTTAGTGAGAGAGGGAAGGAAAAAAGAACGGAAAACGGGAGAGAGAGAGAGAGAGAGAGAGAGAGAGAGAGAGAGAGAGAGAGAGAGAGAGAGAGAGAGAGAGAGAGAGAGAGAGAGATTTCAAAGATTTGGCGTTTTATGAAGATGCGTTTCAACTATAGGCTTGGGACAGCTTTCAAGTTTTAATCAATATGGGATTGCCCCCTGTGGCGCCGTTTCCTGTTTTTTCTTTCTTCTTTTTTTTTTTTTTTTTTTTTTTTTTTTTTTTTCTGTTTTTTTTTTTTTCATATAGGGCGGTGCTATATGCCAAACTAGTGAAGTGAACTTTTATGCTTTCGGATTGATTATCCCCTTTGTGCAGGGAAAAACCCAATAAGTAGAATGACAGACAGATTGAACAGGGGGGAAAAAGGAGAGGGAATGAGTGGAAGATATGTGTTTGTGTATTGTTGTAGCTGGGTGCAACATGCAACACAGGGAGGCTTACAGGGTGGATTTGATTGGAGATAGATAGATAGATAGGTAGATAGATAGATAGAGAGAGAGAGAGAGAGAGAGAGAGAGAGAGAGAGAGAGAGAGAGAGAGACAGACAGACAGACAGACAGACAGACAGACAGGCAGAGGGACAGAGACAGATACACAGAGGAAGGAGGGTGGGGGGGTGGGGGACAGAGAGACAGACGAAGAAAACACAGATACAGAGAAAAAGGCAGAGACAGAGTATGGTCAAACCTCCCACCGCTCTCGAAAACAAAACAATACAAAAACCTCCAATGCTATGAGACATTGTCATTTTGAAAGACATATACATGCAGAGTCAAGGACAAAGACATCCCTCTGTCCCCACCCCCCTGCCCCCTTCACTCACCTCCTTTCTCTTCTTTCCCCCAATCTACATACATCCTTGACCTACAACCTTTAACTCTCATGTCCTCCCCCGTTCCCCAGAAGACAGTTACATAACGATCTCACGTAATGGAAGAAAAAGGAACCAAAAAAATATGTACGTCCTTCAAGATGAAACTGTGCCCTACATTACCGCCACATATATACCGCGAGACGACAAGCCAACAAACCACTTCTCAGCAGGCCCTGTCCAGGACACGGTGCCATAGACAAAGGGTTTGTCAGGCACAGAGGGGTGGTGCCGGTCAGGGAACCATGGAAGGAAGACTGGAGAACACACGGGAGAATAGGAGGTGGGGGTGAGAGGGACGAGAGTTGGGGGAAAGGGAGGTAAAAAGAGATGTATTTTTAGAGGCAGGGTGAGAGATGCAGGATGGGATGGAGATAGGTGTTTGTGTGTGTGTGTGTGTTTGGGGGGGGGGGGGGGGGGGGAGTGGGGGGGGGGGGGAGGGGGGGGGGGGGGGGGGGGGGGGGAAGAGAAGCATTTCAAGTTGCACGCCGTCTATGATGACGAAGCGCATCAACAGTAGATCTGTGACAGCTTTCAACTTGGAACCACAAGCAGTGTCGCTCCCTGGTGGCGCCATGTTGTGTTGTGTCTTTTTTTTTTTCTTTTTTTTTTTTTTTTTTTTTTTTTCTCTTTCTTTCTTTCTTTTTCTCTGCTTTATTCTATTCCTCTGCTGGCTTGTCCTACGGGGCGTACACAGTGTTACTGGGCTTTGTTTGATGAGGAACATCGAATAATCAGACTCACAGACATGAAGAGAAAACAGACAGAGGGGAGGAGGGTGGTGTTTGCAAAGATCATAATGAGATGTTTAAAAAAAACAAGCAGACAAACATATAAAACCCACCAAAGATACAGAATGGAACGAGGAGATCAATCTGTCTGTTTTGTATAATTGTCCTTGTATACAGTGAGAGAGAGAGAGAGAGAGAGAGAGAGAGAGAGAGAGAGAGAGAGAGAGAGAGAGAGAGAGAGAGAGAGAGAGAGAGAGAGAGAGCATAGCCAACTCCTCCCCTTCCCATAGAAAAATGACTCCACTTGTGTCTTATCTTAACATCATAGCAAAAAAAAAAATGACAGCAGATACGTAGAAGATACAGGAAACCCAGTTCTGACGACCATCTCCCCCTTGTCTCCCTTCCTCTCCACACTCTACTTCCCCTCCATCCCGCTTTCTCCAGCCTTCGTCTCCCCCCACCCACCCCCACCACCATCCTCCCAATCATTCTCCCCCCCCCCCCCCAAAGCACTTACAAGGCAATGAAATTACAGGAAGAAAGAAAGTAAGATGAATGTCCATCAAGATGAAGTGTGTCCAGCGTGCCACCGTCCCACGCAGAAACAAACAAACAAAGAAAAGAAACATCGCACTTGTTAAGCACATGCTCTCCATGACACAGAGCCATGAACAAGGAAAGCAGTGGTCTGGCACAAAAGAGAGCGTGTCGGCCGGGGGGTGGGTGGGGGGAGGTGGGGGGCGGGAGAGAAAAGGGGAGATGGAAGGGATATGGGATGGACGGTTGGTGGAAGAGAGGAGACGAGAGATGCATTTTCAGTGGCCAGCATTCTGTAACGCTCAAACGTTTTTAACGACGGATTTGAAACAGTTTTCAAACTACAGCCGACGTGGTTTTTCACTCTCTGGTAAGCACAGTGGATTTTTTCTCTCTCTCCCTCCCCCCCCCTCCCCCCCCCCCCCCCCCCCCCCCCCCCCCCCCCCCCCCCCACCCCCCTTCAATTTTTTTGTGAACCTTCCTTTCTGCCTCACAAAATAATAATAATAAATAATGATAATAATAATAATAATAATAACAATAAAATAACAGCGGCACAACAACAATAATAGATATAGCAATGATAGTACTACTACTACTACTACTACTAAGAATAATAATATTTGTGACTGGAAATTTTTAGTGTGCTTTCCAAAATCTACAAACCATTGATATTAATAGAAAGCACACAAATGTATACAACAATTCTTTTTCACATGCACACATGTGTTTCTCTCTCTTCTTTCCTACCCATGCGTGCACATGCCCATGATCAAACTCCCATTACACACATGCGTACAGTACACACACACAACACACACACACACACACACACACACACCACACACACACACACACAACACACACACCACAACTATAAAGATGCACATCAACGAGGATGGCATCAGCTTGGGAAAAGACGGCTTGAAAAGAAGAGCTTTCAGATTAGTTTTGGTGGATGAGGGTGAGGGACTGTGGTGGAGGATGAGGGTGAGGGACTGTGGTGGATGAGGGTGAGGGACTGTGTGGTGGATGAGGGTGAGGGACTGTGGTGGATGAGGGTGAGGGACTGTGGTGGATGAGGGTGAGGGACTGTGGTGGTAGGATGAGGGTGAGGGACTGTGGTGTGGATGAGGGTGAGGGACTGTGGTGGAGGATGAGGGTGAGGGACTGTGGTGGTGGATGAGGGTGAGGGACTGTGGTGGAGGATGAGGGTGAGGGACTGTGGTGGGATGGATGAGGGTGAGGGACTGTGGTGGAGGATGAGAGTGAGGGACTGTGGGTGGATGTGGTGGATGAGGGTGAGGGACTGTGGTGGAGGACTGTGGTGGAGGTGAGGGACTGTGGTGGATGAGGGTGAGGACTGTGATGAGGGTGAGGGACTGTGGTGGAGGATGAGGGTGAGGGACTGTGGTGGATGAGGGTGAGGGACTGTGGTGGAGGATGAGGGTGAGGGACTGTGGTGGAGGATGAGATGAGGGACTGTGGTGGATGAGGGTGAGGGACTGTGGTGGAGGATGAGGGTGAGGGACTGTGGTGGGATGAGATGAAGTTAGGGACTGTGGTGAGTTTGAAAGAGAGGGACTGTGGTGGATGTGGGAGGATGAGAGGAGAGTGAGGGAGTGTTGAGGATGAGAGATGTGAATGGTGGGGGTGGGGGCGGCGGTTCTATGAAATATACACCGTTTCAATGATAGACTATGGACCGTTTTCGGATTTTAGCCAAGTGGTGTTGCTCCCTGGTGACGCTTCTTTTTTTTTTCTTTTCTTCCTGTTTTTGTGTCTTCCTGTCTTCTCTCTGTCTCTCCCGTTCCTGTGTTGACTGGCCCTGAGGTTGTATAGCTTTGTGGGGACAAAAAACGAGAAAGCAGCAGATTTTATAGAGAGAGAGGAGAGAGGCACTAGCAGGAGGAGACATTAAGAAGCCATGAGAGAGGAGATCGAGAGCGGGAGGAGCGAGCGATTTCGGAGGGTTTACGATAGGACAAGCGAGATGCCCAAAGCGTAGGGTGCCCAAAGCAGCATACTACGCAAACAAACTGCGCGTGCTCGGGTTGACTGCGGAGTATAATGCACTTTGTGAGGCGCTCTCATATCTACTCCGCCGCATGTAGATGCACAGAATAAAACTACAGATACTGCTCTCACCACATCTCTCTCTCCCCATCTCTTCCTCCATGCCTCACCACAAACAAACCTCCTCTAGGGTATCATTGTCACTTTCCCACATAAAACCTTCCCATTTGTCCCTTCCCTCATGCTCCTCTCCAGCCCTTCATACCCCCCCCACATTTTGTCCTTCCCCTCCAGCCTTCCCCCCCCCCCCCCCCCCCCCCCAGCCCAACTTACAAAGCCATTACAATATAGATTATGGGGGAAAGAAAAGACAGAGAGTAAGTCCGTCCACCCAGGTAAAAAGCGTGTCCAGCGTTCCCGCAGCATCATACAGGGAGACAACAAACCAAACAAAACACTTGTAAGCACACAATATCCTGGACACACACTGCATCAGAAGAAAAAAAAAATCCAACTATCAGGCACAGAGAAAGCAAGAAGGCAGTGAGAGAGAGCAGAGAGAGAGAGAGGAGAGAGAAGAGATGGAGGATCGGAGAGAGGAGAGCTCTCGGAGGCGAGACAGAGGGAAGAAAAGAGGAGGGACGGAGAGGAGGGAGAAAAGACAAGACAAGACAAAGAAATCTTTATTATCTTGCGGGGAACGGGATAAGCAGTTCTTGCTCTTTTTAACATACCGACAGCCCTTGCCCATAGAGGGGAACGAGAGAGAGAGAGAGAGCGAGGAGAGTGAGAGAAGAGAGGAGAGAGACGAGACGAGATGGAGAGCGAGAGAGAGAAAGAGGGGGGGGAAAACAGATCCAACCGTCAGACACACAGAAAGTGAGCCAGTAACACAGAGAGAGAGAGAAGGGAAAAAAGAAAAAAAAAGGAGCAGGAACACAGAGAGGGAGAGGGGTTAGGAACAGAAAGAACGGGAGGTGAGGTAAGGGACGAAAGAATGTGCAGGAGGGGGAGGTGGGGGGGGGGGGGGGTGAGGGGGGAGGGCAGGATGCATGTTGAGTGGCTGGCGGATCCTTGAAGATGAAAGGTTTTTAATGACAGTCTTGTGACAGCTTTAAACTTTCAAAGCCTAAGTGGGTCGCTCCCTGGTGGCGCTGTGGTCTTCTTTCTTTTTTTGATGTTTTCTGCCTTTTCTGTTTCTTTTTCTTTTTCGTTTCCCTTCTTTTTCCACCACCGTCTGGTCGCCGTCTGATGAGGACGTAATAGTGTCGTGAACTTTTACCACCTTTAGTTTCACACTGTGTTGGGACGGCAAGTGAATAGGACAAGAAAAAATCAAAGCCAGACCAACAACTCAACACAAACAAATAAATAAACAACTATGGTGAAAAAAAAAAAGACTTTGTGAAACATACTCCATGCAGATGCACAGAATAAAAGAA
>JADBJO010000513.1:222500-230000 GCA_016801955.1 Conus betulinus | reverse complement strand
CGTTTTCTGTCGTGTAGGCCACCAGCGTTTCCCTGTCTTTGACTGTACCAACTGTTTCAACAGGGGATTAAGGGGTAATTCTTTTTATGTAAACACATTCGTGAGTGTGTGAGTGTGTGTGTGTGTGTGTGTGTGTGTGTGTGTGTGTGTGTGTGTGTGTGTGTGTGTGTGTGTAAGAGAGAGAGAGAGAGAGAGAGAGAGAGAGAGAGAGAGAGAGAGAGAGAGAGAGAGAGAGAGAGAGAGAGAGAGACAGACAGACAGACAGAGAAGAGAAGTAAAAGATTTTAGGATTTGTGTTTTTGTGATTGGTAAGCAATTCTGACTCCCTTTCTTCTCGACTGTCATATAACAATCGTTTCTGTCATTGTGCCCACTGTATTGACCGTGGATAGAGGAAGAAAGCTGACAGAAACTGCAGTACAACTGAAATCGATAGAACTATTTAAAGAAACAAATACAAACAAACGCTTTTTTTAGCGAACAAAATACGATGAGTGCATACTCGACATATCTTTTTAAACATCATAAATGGCGGACATTAACATGATCAAAATAAAAATCACTAGATGGCTTTCAATGCGCCCGCACATGTGTCTGTGAGCATGCATGTGCATGTGTTGTATTCAAACATGCACATGCGTGGTTGAAATCAATGACAAAATAAAAAGGCAAAGCTGATTGATACCGGCCATAATTCAGGTAATGAAATAGAATCAGTCACATTGAATAATCAACTAAAACAAACAAACAAAGAACAACATATTGGATGAAGTATCAGAATTGCCAGTTCTTCTCAGTCTACAGTCAGATGAAACATCACAGTTCTTTTATTGGTCTGCAAGTGAATAAGACAGCACAGTTCCTCATATAACTCTGCAGCTGAAAAAAAAATACCAGCACAATTCCTCATATCAATCTACAGCTAGGAAAAAAAAAAACAAAACAAAAACAAAAAAAACAAAAAAACAACAACAAACAAAAAAAAAAACCAGCACAGTTCCTCATATCAGTCTTCAGCAGGATAAAAACAAGACAATCCTTTTATCAGTTTACACGCGGATAAAAACAGTACATCTGCTTTCAAACAGCGTCGTTTCTGTGATCGATCTGCAGCCAGATAAAACAGCACGAACTTTCTAATCAATCTCCGCGCAAATGAAAACAGCACATTTCCTTCTTTCAAACTTCACTCGGATAAAAATAGATTAGTTTCTCTGATCAATGGACAGTCAGATAAAAGCAGCTCAGTTCCATCGATTAATCTGCATCCAAATAAAAACAGCAGAGTCCCTCCTCTCAATCTTCACTCGGATGAAAACAGCACAATTCCTCTTATCAGTCTACGATCAGATAAAACCAGGACAGTTCCACGCATCAGCGCCATGATTTAGGCATATCAGAATCAATCTTACTATCCACACGTTGGAAACCCGGCAGGTTTTGTTACACTGTGGGGAAAACAACTCTAGGAATAGATGGACAGCAGGTCTGCAGAAAGGAAGCGCCCCTTCCCTCTCATTGAAGTATTGGGGGCTGAACTCCGTCCATTCTCTCAGTGGGCCCCATCCAGGTCATGATTCCTGGATGTCCTTCTGCTGGTCACTTATTTCCCTAAGCATTGCCGTGATTCGAATCTGAAACTCCTGGTTATTCGGGCGGCTGAGGACCAAGTCGCCCACAGACAGATATCTCACCCACATAGATATTGGATACATAATGAGCATTGGGAAATGCAGCCTTTCGAAGTTAGCTTTTGTTCCTTATCGACTGTATCCAGTTGAAAGAGTTTTTTTTCCGGCCGCTTCTATATTTTCCTTTAGGATTTTGGTTATTCTGACTATAAATCGTGAGGGTTTTTTTTTTATGAGGCTAAAGGCAGGCGCACCAACGAACCCACTAACTCCAGCCTCTATCGCGAAGCATTTGGCTTATCTTAAGATTATCTTAACCAGATGGAGAGCCTGACATACTTGTCAGTATTGTAGACAATCTTCTTCAACTATACTGCTTTCATAAGTGAGTACGACCAGAATCGTTCGTTTTGATGGAGCCGAATGGAGTACTGCATCCGATCTCGTGCCACTCTTTTCTTCTTTTTTTTTTCTTTTAATGATTTCCAGGTAGTTTTTGCTTTGTGGATGATCTACTGTACAATCTTGATTTCTCGACTCCTTTCAAGTCAATCCCTGATGCCATAGCTGTTCCAAACTCTGATTTGCTGTCTAGTTGCGCCTCCTGCCTTGTAAAACGTTGTTGCTGGACCTTCTGCTGACGTGGTATTTCCCCTCGGATTACGAACCACATATGCGAGCTCTTTCAGCACCTGGTTGTTTGTACCTCCATGCCGTTCCTTCCTTGAGTAAGCGCTGCTGTGCACGAGCTCAGGGATGTTCCACTGTTTGTCCTGACAGAGTGGGGCAACATGATCACCATCATTCCTCCATTTGACCAGATCAGGAAGTCGCGTTCTTACCTGAAGATAAAGCTGATTCTTGTAGACCCTTTGCATCTTTGCGCGCCAGCTGAGACTTCTTTCTTTGCAGTGCGCTTTCCCACGTGGTCTATCCCCCCCCCCACTCCCCCCCCACCCCTCCCCCCCCCCCGTGAGTTTTGCTGGCCTGCCGGATTCTTCTGGCATCTTCTTCTTTCTTCCACTCGTGCATCACCACGTCTCCCTTGCTTTCCCGTTTGACCTTGACCATCACTGTGTCCTTGACCATCGCTGTGTCCTTGATCACCACTGTGTCCTTGACCATCACTTCGGGTTTTCTGTAGATCCTGATCTTGGGGGCTTTTCTTTTCGCCATTCACTGCCTCCTGAATTTCCCTATTTTCTGCCAGTGTTCCAGCTCGGGCTGGGTTGATCTCACAACCTTGTCTGCTGTGTCCACAAGTATATATAATGTATGGTCTCTGGGGGGGACAGGCTCTGTCAATAAGACATTGCCTGCGCCCATGGGGTCCAGGAATAGCCTGTGCTGACTCGGACTGTGCTTGTACACCTTTACTGCCGTGGACAATGCGCCCACTCTCCCTCCTTCCTCTGCCGCACAGGAGTGGCCACATTCCATAGGTGGCCTCGGACTGGTCACCAGGCAGCTTGCAGCACACGAGGCAATATGTATATTTCATTCACAGAGAAGGTTGTGAAGAGTACCTCTTTCTGACCCTTTCCTCCCAGTCAGCTCACACACACACACACACACACACACACACACACACACACACACGCACATACACACACACACACATACACACACACACACACGCACATACACACACACACACACGCACATACACACACACACACACACGCACATACACACACACACGCACATACACACACACACACGCACATACACACACACACTCGCCCGCACACACACACACACACAAACGCGTGCGCGCGCGTGCAAGCACGCATACACAAAACACACAGTCACCCTCCTCCCCCCACCCCCATACACACACACACGCACACAAAACACACCCACAAAACACACACATGAGCACATGTACACACAGATGCACACACACACACACACTCACGCACGCACGCGCGCACGCACGCACGCACGCACGCACGCACACACACACACACACACACACACACACGCACACACGCGCACACACACTCGCACCACGCACACACACACATCTGAGCGCATGTGTACACACATACGCAAGAAACACACACACACAGACACACACACGAGACACGCACACACACACACACACACACATACACGCGCGCGCGCGCACTCAATTAATCACATTCCCGAAGCACGTCAACACACACACACACACACACACACACACACACACACACACACACGAGCATACGCACACACACTCGTGCGCGCGCGCGCAATTAATCACATTCCCGACGCACGTTAACAGGCACACGCACGCGCGCGCGTACACACACACACACACACACACACACACACACACACACACACACACACACACACACACACAAAGCGCGCTAGCTTTACTTCTGAAGCCCACGAAAGCTGTCTTATTTACCCAGAGTTTGTCTCTTAGCCGCCTAATTAACTCGGGGGAAAGAGCGCATAATTTTGCACAGCGCCGGGTTCCGAGCAAGGCAGGTGATTGACGATCGTTAGAGAGAGGATGGAAAGGTGTAGCTGCGGACTACCCGGATGTCAGTGGTGACATCATTCAATTGATCGGGTACATGGTGAATTTTTGCAGATTCCGGCGTGTGTTGTACATTCTTGTTTTCTCTCCTGTCTCTTCTTTTGGCTTTCCTTATCGAAGCGTTCTCTGCTTTTTTTTTTTTTCTTTAAAAAATTTTTAGTTTGAAGCGAGGCTTTACAGATAGTAACGTTTGATCCAATGTTTTGTTTTATTCATATCCCACAGAAAATATTCTGAAGGGAGGGTGGTGGAATGATTAATTGGTTCTATCTCTCCCTCTCTGTCTGTCTGTCTGTCTGTCTGACTGTCTCTCTCTCTCTCTCTCTCTCTCGTTCAAACAAAATCTTTGTTCAGAGATGGAAAATACTGTCTGTGCATGATTATAAGATTTCCCGATCTTAATGGAGTGACTTCCCACTATTACCTCCGCTAACAAGGCCATGGTTTAAACCCTCGTTAATTTTGTTAGTCTGTCAGCAGGATAACGCCAAATCCACTGAATCGGCTCCGAGGAAACACTGTGGAACAATGAAACATGGTCCAGGGATGAATCCATTTCAGTTCAGATCGTGGGGCGAGTTCTACGTCTTATTGGCCTGAGGCCTTAAGGACACGGTGCACTTGCAGACGTAGGTCTACATGTTCTGTGGCAGCTGTTGACGCAGGCAGTAGCGGGCGAGTTGCGTGTGGGGGCCGTCATATTTTCTCTCTCCGAGCTCTGGTTTCTCTTGAACTTCGGGTCAATTTCGGTTGTTGGTCGGCCGACGATGGGGCGTCGGTGTATTTCGCCTCTTTTCCCCAACCAAAAGGCTGTCTTCAGGACCACCAGGCGGCCTTCTTCGTGCTCGGGTGGCGATGGTCCTGTGCCGCCCGAGGCCGCCTCAAGGAGGGAGCAGGACGAAAGTCGTTGGAGCGCTGCACGAGTCCCTAATATTCGGCGGGTACACGTAGACTGCGGCCGAGAGGACAATTTTTCAGCCCAACTCAATAGGAGTCCCGCCATGTCTGCAAGGCTTAGGACACGGTATCCCAGGCCACGGTAATCGTAGCCAGGCAGCGTTCCACGGCCGACGTTCCACGTCTCTAGGAGCCGTCTCCCGGCGACATAGGCTAGACCTGCCGCCACCCATAGGGCTGGAAGGATCGCTGAACCGCCCGACACTGACCTCTCGCATCAGTGTCCTTCAAAGGAGAGCTGGCACCTCTCCCTTGGCGTCCACTATTATGCCACGCTCGCAGCGAGTAATTCATAACCTTTTGGTGCAAATATCCATGATTGAAATCCGGAACACACAGCAGACACAGGATCCGTTCGACAAGATTATGACAAAGTTTCCGCTGAACATTAGTACCTTCAGCTAACTGCTGCTAACTAACTATAACCCACAACGTGACATATTTTTATGGAATGTCAACACTTTTAAGTCATATAAACTTCGCGTTAAGTATTTTCCAAATCCTGTTCTAAAAATCTATGTGGGGAAGTAACTCTTTCAACCTGTATTCACAATTACTCCCCCTGGCGTATATAATAATTCTGCCTGGAGGATGTCTGCGTTTTCTTAAGTTCTCATCTGCTTGTTGTTGCTGCTCAGGGTGTGGTGGATGATGATGGTCAGTGACATGCGTGGTCTCCCAACGCACAGTATTTCTCATTTCATGCCAAATCAGGCATAAAAAAAAGCACACAGAGAATATGTTTTTGTGAGCAGAATCAGATCCGGTCTGTCTTATGGCTTCACATCAGTCCAGATCCAACTCATCCGTACTTTATTTTGACCCTAGGGGTACAAATTACCATCAGTACTATAAAAGAAAAACCCATCCAAAGCGGGCTTTGTTTGTATGGTCTCTGGAAGACTGTCTCTGTTGAGAGTGGTTAAACGCTGACCTGTTCGTCCACAAATAGAACGTGACTCAGACTGTTCTCTCTTATTTATTGCCTCCCCTTTCCTTTCCTGCACAAAATAAACACACTCCGGTTCTGCCTTTAGGGTTTTTTTTTCTTTTCTTTTCTTTTTTTTTTTTTTCTTTTTTTTTTTTTTTTTTTTCTTTTTTTTTTGAGAGGAGAGTGAGAAATACGCACCAGTCAGAGTATACTACCGTTCATGGCGTATAGAAATAGAAACAAGCATGGCAGTAAATAGAAATGAAGAGATTTTGACTTTTTGACGCACAAACAAGTACGATAACTCTTGTTGCTCCCATGATGAAATGATAACACGGTCCTTCATGAAGTCCGAACGAATGTCGCTTCCAACACCAAGTCGCCTGGCAGAAATGTCAACACAGAACACTCAGAACAAACCAGGAGCCAGCCCCCTCCCCGTAAAGGCTGTTGCATGCTTACCCGTATGTCCCGCTCTTCGTTCATGTACACAGCGACAGCAAACTGGAGAAATGAACGAACACGATTTAGAAAGAGGGCACTGGTTACCGCCAAGGACACAGACAAACAAAGTACAGGACAAAGCACGTTTTTGTCCAGCACTTTGTTTGTCTGTGTCCTTGGCGGTGACTAACCCCCTCTCTTTTCTAAATTTTGCTTCATTTTTTGCCCTCAGCCACTCCATTTTGAAACGAACGAACACGATTAATATTCACTCAAGACTGGCCTAGTATGGTCTCTCTTTCATTTTAAATAAAATCAAACCGATTGCATCGTTATGATTGATAGTTGCTGTCGTCTGCAACATTCGTGCGGAGTTATGGGCGTGTTACCAATTCACAGGAGCAAGAATTACACTACTTATTTGTTATTGTCAGTCTGCTTTCCTCTACCTCATTTGATGCTTGTTAAATTTCAGCCATCTTGTTCAATCGAGAATGAAATGCATCTTGAACGGAAAGATTCGCAATCGGATTTTGGGTTGTTACCATGGCTACGTCTGCGGTTTGTCTGCCTGTCTGTGGTGTTGATTTATGATGAAAAGTTGGAGGGAAAAAAATCGAATGCGCTCCAATAACAAACTCATTGAAAGTTTGACGTGGATCTGTGGTGTTGATCTGTGGTGTTGATCTGTGGTGGTAATGAGCTGTGGTGGTTGATCTGTGGTGTTGATCTATGGTGTTGATCTGTGGACCTGTTGATCTGTGGTGTTGATCTGTGGGTGTTGATCTGTTGATCTGTGGGTGTTGATCTGTGGTGTTGATCTGTGGTGTTGATCTATGGTGTTGATCTGTTGATCTGTGGTGTTGATCTGTGGGTCTTGATCTGTGGTGTTGATCTGTGGTGTTGATCTGTGGATGTTGATCTGTGTGTGTTGATCTGTGATCTGTGGTGTTGATCTGTGGTGTTGATCTGTTGGTGTTGATTTGTGGTGTTGATCTGTGTTG
>JADBJO010000513.1:210000-217500 GCA_016801955.1 Conus betulinus | reverse complement strand
TACGCTGACGGTGTTTTCTTCGCTAATTATGTTTCTGCTCCTCTTTGTTGATCTTCTGCCTCTTTTGCTGCTGCTGCTGCTGCTGCTGCTGTTCTGGCTCCGGTGCTAGCATTGCCCTCACGCCATCCTGGTCTTCTGAAGTGGCACGGCTCCCGACTGATGAAGAGTGCCAGTCTGGGAGACGGGTTCCCCTGTTCGATCCCGTCTCATCGTTCCCCGGCTCTCGGGACAGCTGAAGTGGGGCCTTGTTCACACAGAGCCAACAAATGCTCATGTTGCTGTCCGACAGGGAACAAGATGTGTGGCTAGTGCGATTGAGTACTTGGGTAAAGCAGGGTTTGCACACATAACCAGGAGTTTTTTCATAATATGAAAAAAAAAAAAGAAATGGTGAAGGAAAGAAGGAAGCGATAGAGAAGGAGGCAGAAGGAGTAGAAGGAGGAGAAGGAGAGGAGAGGAGGAGGTGGTGAAGAAGGAAGAGAAGGAGGAGGAGGTGAAGAAGGAAGAGGAGGAGGATGAGGAGGAGAAAGGGAGGAGAAGAAGAAGGAGGAGGAGGAGGAGATGGGTGAGACGAGTGAAGAGCAGGTGGAAGAAAAAAAAGAAAGAAGAAGAAGAAGAAGAATAAAGAAAGAATAAGAATAAGAATAAGAAGAAGAAGAGAAGAAGAAGCAGCAGCAGCAGCAGCAGCAGCAGCAGCAGCAGCAGCAACAACAACAACACAAACAGTAACAGCAACAACACCAACAAAAAACAAAAACAACAAGAAGAAGAGAAGAAGAAGAAGAAGAAGAAGAAGAAGAAGAAGAGAAGAAGAAGAAGAAGAAGAAGAAGAAGAAGAAAGAGAAGAAGAAACAAGAACAACAACAACAACAACAACAACAAGAAAACAAGAACAAGAAGAAAAAAGAAGAAGAACCAGACTTCCCTCTACTTGAAGCACTTCGTCCGATGTCACATAATCGAGCATTTATAAAAACCGATACAAACGACTCTTTTTTTGGCTGTGTTCGGTCTGTCTGAAACGAGATCCCGCTAATTATCAATGGGAAGAAAAGGTGCCTGCGAATGTGTCGCTGGAAAAACAAGACCTATCTTTCTGATCCTGAATCATTAAAACAGTCTGTCATATCCAAATCAGTCACACATTAATTAACAGTAGCTCCTTTTTTTTTTTTTTTTGCTGTTTTTTTTCTTGTACCTGATTGTCAACTTTTAACAGTGTTGGGATTATCTTGATCTCGTTCAGCTGAGGGTTATCTTGCTTGTCGCCAGTCTTGAGTAGTGTGATGGTTTTCTTCTGCTGCTAATGACAATGCCTTTTTTTTTCAAGGAGTAGTGTGAGGCCAGTAGGCGATCGCGCTTAGATAACAGAACAAGATCTGGCACAGTTTCCGTTCCTGCAGCATGCAGACCACTAGTAACCTGTCCCGGCTGTTTCCTGGGCGATCTTCTTCATCATCTCCTCTCCCCTCGCTCCTGACCTGAAACTTCATCCCTCTGCCTTTCAGACAGTGCACCTGTTCGTACCTCCACCGTTTTTGTTTATCGCCTGCTGTGTCGTCTTGCCTTGCTTTGTGATCCTGTGTCGTCGGTCGTGGAGCTGCTCTGGGTTTTCTTCCACCTGGGCATCACAAGCAAGCAATGGAAAGACAGAGAAACTGCCCAGAGCGGACACAGCAAGCTGGAACAACAGAACAGCCTTTCACTTGTGGAGAAGTGAAGTAAAACTTGTGGCGTCATTTCAGAACCTCATGGAAGAAACGGCATCACCTGGAGAATGGAGAGAACAGTATCCATCAGTTTCCTACAGATGGAAGAAACAGCATCACCTGGAGGCTGGAGAGAACAGTATCTACCAGTTTGTACAGATGGAAGAAACAGCTTCACCCGGAGACTGGAGAGAACAGTATCCATCAGTTTTGTACAGATGGAAGAAAAACAGCATCACCTGGAGGCTGGAGAGAACAGTATCTACCAGTTTGTACAGATGGAAGAAACAGCTTCACCCGGAGACTGGAGAGAACAGTATCCATCAGTTTGCACAGATGGAAGAAACAGCATCACCCGGAGACTGGAGAGAACAGTATCCATCAGTTTGCACAGATGGAAGAAACAGCATCACCTGGAGGCTGGAGAGAACAATATCCATCAGTTTTGCACAGATGGAACTGGAGAAAACAGCATCACCCGGAGGCTGGAGAGAGAACATATCCATCAGTTTGTACAGATGGGAAGAAACAGCTTCACCCGGAGACTGGAGAGAACAATATCCATCAGTTTTGTATAGATGGAAGAAACAGCATCACCTGGAGACTGGAGAGAACAGTATCCATCAGTTTGTACAAAGCCCTGAAGGACATCTTCAGAACCCAGTGGAAGGAGTGGCTTCACCTGCAGGTTGCGGTGGACAGGATTCACCAGACGGACACAACCCCAGCAGGTCACCATCTGCAGGCTCACAACAGGACAGTGCCATTTTTTCCCCCACAGAATCAAGATCTGTCACACGGATTGTACTGCCCACAACTCTACAGCCCGCATTCAGCAGCACTCTGCCCCCACCTTCAGTTCTCTGAGGCGGCATATATGAACAACAAACAAAAAAAAAACCGTGAGGACAACAGGGTCAACCGTGGCGGACTGAAGACTTTACCCAACACACTGAACCAGCCTTCTTCTGTAAAGCCTGGAAAGGAAGAAGACGAAAAATCAGGGTTGTTTTATGACAGTTCGTTTGATCTCTTTCGTCCATCGTTTTCCGAGCACTCGGAAACCCCGCCATCTTTGTGATTAGCGTCACTGTCAGTTACTGTCACTGTGTTTCATTGCATAGTTATGGCGTACATTACGAACGTTTCACCGAGTTGAACCCACCCCGTGCTTTCAGAGCATTCCAAATAGAAAGAGATTTCTGTCATTTCTTAAAGTCAACAGTGCCGGCTACATGGAGTGATGAATGGGCCCAGTGACAAACGGTCAGAGTGTTAGACGTTGTGAGGTCGAATCCCACAGTCACTCAACAAAAAGGGGCAAAATCACACCGATCTGTGCTCTCGTTCCGATGGAAACAGTCTGTGCTCTCGTTCTGGTGGTCACAGTCTGTGCTCTCGTTCTGGTGGTAACAGTCTGTGCTGTCGTTCTGGTGGTAACAGTCTCTGCGCTCTCGTTCTGGTGGTAACAGTCTGTGCTCTCGTTCTTCTGGTGGTAACAGCCTGTGCTCTCGTTCCGATGGCAACACAGTCTGTGCTCTCGTTCTGGTGTGGTAACAGTCTGTGCTCTCGTTCTGGGGTGTGGTAACAGTCTGTGCTCTCGTTCTGGTGTGGTAACAGTCTGTGCTCTCGTTCTGGTGTGGTAACAGTCTGTGCTCTCGTTCTGGTGTGGTAAGTCTGTGCTCTCGTTCTGGGTGTGGTAACAGTCTGTGCTCTCGTTCTGGTGTGGTAACAGTCTGTGCTCTCGTTCTGGTGTGGTAACAGTCTGTGCTCTCGTCTGGTGTGGTAACAGTCTGTGCTCTCGTTCTGGGTGTGGTAACAGTCTGTGCTCTCGTTCTGGGTGTGGTAACAGTATGGGCTCTCGTTCTGGTGTGGTAACAGTCTGTGCTCTCGTTCTGGTGGCAACAGTCTGTGTTCTCGTTCTGGTGGCAACAGTCTGTGTTCTCGTTCTGGTGTGGTAACAGTCTGTGCTCTCGTTCTGGTGGCAACAGTCTGTGTTCTCGTTCTGGTGGCAACAGTCTGTGTTCTCGTTCTTCTGGTAGCAACAGTCTAGCTCTAGACAGCCCCTTTCCTCTCTCGTCGTCTTGGATGTTCATACCCATCTTTGCCACGTCATCTTTGATGCGTTGAGACGTTAAACCTGAATAGGACCAACTAATAGCTGCTGCTGTGGACCATCAAGAACCAGCCCCACATTCCATTAACGATGTCTGAACCACCCTGGATTCCAATGACTGACCTCTGGTCGGCCGTTGTCTATGTCAGAAGCAGTAGCAGTAGCAGCAGAAGTAGCAGCAGCAGCAGCAGTAGTAGCAGCAGCAACAGCAGTAGTAGTAGTAGCAGCAGCAGCAGCAGCAGCAGCAGCAGCAGCAGCAGCAGCAGCAGTAGCAGTAGTAGTAGTAGTAGTAGTAGCAGCAGCAGCAGCAGCAGTAGTAGTAGTAGTAGTAGTAGTAGCAGCAGCAGCAGCAGCAGTAGTAGTAGTAGTAGTAGTAGTAGTAGTAGTAGTAGTAGTAGTAGTAGTAGCAGCAGCAGCAGCAGCAGCAGCAGCAACAACAACAAGAGTAGTAGTAGTAGCAGCAGTAGTAACAGTAGCAGTAGCAGCCGTAGCAGCGGTGGTGGTGATGGCGGCAGCAGCAGCAGCAGCAGCAGCAGCGGCAGAAGCTGCAATGATCGTTGTAGCGACAGTTGCATTAACTGCAAAACCAGCAACATCGCTACCGACTCAAGCGCCAAAGCCATGGAGGAGACCTTCAACCGAGGTGTTGGTGTGACCTGCAAAAACCTTCAAGAAATCCATTTAAAACGTGCACACTAGTTCAACCCTGTCCCGTTCTTTGTAGACGTGTCACACACACACACCACACACACACACACACACACACACACACACACACACACACACACACACACACACACACACACACACACACACACACACACATTTAAACAAAATTACAAAAATTGCACACTGGTGTTGTGTTTACAATCATCTCCAAAACCAGAATGGTGGGTGCTTTAATGCCAGGACTACAAACAGTCACATTCGCAAAAAATTTCACAGTGGGTGAATCTTGAAGTTCTCAACCAGGACGGAAGAAGAGGTAGAAGGTGGTCGCCGCTCCTTATTCGCCAACTTTGGATCCCTGACGAAGAAATGTTCGTCATAATCAAGAGAAGAAGCAAAAAGGACCATGGACCGGTGGGAACTGGACGGTGTAAGGTTTGGTGTCTTTCGTATTATTAGAACAGACCGCATGTTGCTGAACAGGTCTGAAAAGAGGAGCAGAGTCTGTTCTGGTGGGTGGCCTGCAAGCTGACACAACACTGATGACTCCCTGAGATCTGTATGTGCTGGGAGTGCCACCAGAGTAACTTGGATGTGGCTTTGCATGAAAGAAGTAAAAGAAAAAAAAAAGCAACGGAAAAGACACAAAACGTGGAAAATAGAACCATAACAAACAACAACAATAATAACAACAACATCATCATCAACAACAAACTACACACAGCACACACACACACACACACACACACACACACACACACACACACACACACACACACACACACACACACACACCACCACACTACCACCACCACCACCACCACCACCACCACCACCACCACCAGCAACAACAACAACAACAACAGCAACAAACTTCAGAATCTAATCCAGAGGTTTTCCTCCAGGTTCCAAAACGACAGGGGGGGATCCTTTTTGTCCCCCTGACACCGGCCCTTATTACCAGAGTCCCTGTCTCTGGCAAAAGTTCGTTACTGCCTTCATCTATCAGCACCGCCGGTCTCCGGGGGACAGAGGAACTAAAGGAACAAACAAAGCCACGGGTCGATGTAAATTTGTCAAGGGGACGTAAAAGAATTTATGGCACCAGTAATCCCACCGCGTCCTCCCACAGAGCCCCGGCTGTGTAAATTGGCCGGCAGGGGGCGTCAAGATGTTTATGAGGAAAGTAATCAAACTTTAATTCCGTCCGCTGCCTACTGATTGCCTTTGTGTTCGAAGTGGACATAAAAAGAAAGATCGCGGTATCTCTCGAAAGAAAATCGAGCAGGTCTATGCTCTCTTACTCCTATCACATCTCCGTCCGAGGACTTCGAGATTTCCTGATTGATGTGCTTTGTTTCGGCTATCAGTACAGTCGACCCAGAGGTTCTCATTGTGTTTTTTTACATGTATATGCCTTGGTGGTGTTTTGATGTGACTGACGAGGCTTTGGTTTTATACTATGGACGGACCATCTGCTTATGGTGCTGACGATTCTAGCCGGGAGGGAAGGGGGGGTGGGCGAAAGTTGGTATGAAAGCCTGGCACGACAGAAATGGGTCTGTCCTTGAAAGAGAATTCAGGAGATATTTTATACTGACAGTGAGTGCGTGAACTGTTCATATTCAAACACCGTTCTGTTCAACCTAAACCTCATGAAACAGTTTCTTCTAGACAAACCAGTTTTCACTACGATCGACAATCTTTTTACATGCGCTTGATTTCCTCCGTTGCTGCTGATTTGTCATTGTCTTTGACGTTGTTCTGACTGGTTCTGTTTTATGTTGCTGCCGCAGGTACGACTGCTTCTGCTGCTGCCATTCTGGATAAGTCTTAAGCTGATTGTGATGTAACATTTATCTGTAGCCATGAAATAGATAAATGTACCCCAAATCTGATTTGCTGTATCGTAACTGTACTTAGTGAAAACGCGATTTTACGCCGAGTCTGACTTGTCATGACATAATCGATGTTATTATTTTCTTAATTTAACCAGGTTTTACCACAAACTTGATGCTATGATGCAACTGTTATGTATGAAAAAAAAAAGATAGTTTCGCCTCGAGTGTGATTTGTTATAATGTAATTGTGACCTGTTCTTATGAGGAAAAAAATAGTGTTAACTGTCATCCATGAAATGTTCGATATATCTACCAGACAAACCTTAAATAAATGTAAGCGAACATCCAACCCCCCCCCCCCCCCCCCCCCCCCCAAAAAAAAAAAAAAAAAAAAGAAAAAGAAAAGAAAAAAGAAAGAAAACACACAAACAAAACAAAACAAAACAACAAAAAAGTGGAAAACTGAATCACAAGACAAAATACGACGCGTTTCGACCTCTTAGGTCTTCTTCAGGCAAGATACAAACAATTAGGACAACAAGAATGAACGAGCAATCACTTATCTTCATTCACTTCAGCGCAAGATGGGCGTTGAATCAACTATTTCTACCAGAATTTCTTGCTGCTGAAGTATCCGATAAATATAGGACGCGACACTGACATGGAAACAGCAAATATATGGTTACGATAATCCGATGGCACAGTCCACGTCGTACCTTCGCCTTCAGCCAGCCATACACACTCATAATCCATTCAGGACAGTAATGATAGTAAAAGAAAAAAAAAAGCAGAGCCAAAGCATACTTCTATACAAAGTACTTTCTCGATGCCATTAAAGGCAGTTTAAAATGTACGGTTCAGACAAGATGTTTTTGGTACAAAAGTCAACACTGTGAACATGTGTTGTATGTTAAACACAACTTCAAATAATTAACGTGCTATTGACTTCAACCCAAAACTTGAATCACCTTTCAAAAGCAGCCTTACTTAGTTTACTGCAAATTAATATTCCTCGGAGTTATTTGGACTGCTAGATTCATATTTCTCATATAGTGGCAGAAGAAGTAACTCAAACCAACTTAGCACCTATGGTCAACAAATAGTTTGAAAAACGCCCCCCCCCCCCCCCCCCCCCCCCCACGGACCCCCGCCCCCCCCGCACCCC
>JADBJO010000513.1:192500-195000 GCA_016801955.1 Conus betulinus | reverse complement strand
ATGCCTCCCCCAGTCTTGCCTTAGCTTACCTCGCCTTGCCTTGCCTCACATTGCCTTACCTTGCCTTGCGTGAAGCTAACCTTGCCACGCCTCACCTTGCCTTGCCCCTACACTGTGGCTTCGTTTCACTGGCCTCGTCTTGCTTTGACTTGCCTTGCGTGACTTTGCCCCAGCCTCACCTTAGCTTGCCTTACCTGCCTTGCCCATCTCGTTACCCCCTGGGTGAGGGGTTGTTGAGGTCCTGGTGATGACTGACATGTTTCGCCATCTGCCGCAGCTCTCAGCAGCCCTCTGGCAGCGGGGTGAAGGACAGGCCTGTCCACTCCCAGAGACTCTCCCCCCCCCCCCCCCCGCCCCCACCCACCATCCCCTTCTTTAGTCTGCCCGGTCTTTGTCGCTCTGGCACTGCGGGGCCTGAGAGGAGGGGTGTTGTCAGGGTGGCTGTTCTTGAAGGGTGTCCAAAGCACTTCATCTTTCTCCTCCTTCCTCCAGAAGAAAGTTCTCAGAGGGTCCAGGGGCTCGTCTGATTCTAGCGTGGGACTTTCTCCAGTCTCCTGTGATGTGTGCACGAGGTGGTCATAACCTGGCGCGATGACATCTCAATAATTCTCATCTCCAGGATTTGGAATCGTCAGTGGGGATACACAGTGTATTTCTTAGCTTTTTTTTTTTCCCTTCTTCTCCACGTGCCTGCAAAAATAATGTGGAATTCACCGGGAAGAATAAATATCATTTCCACTAGATTACTGTGGTCTCGTGGTTTTCCTGAGTCCTCAAACAGGGAAATGATAATAGACCTTATAATTATTGACATAAAAGATTACCATTCTTGCCCGCTCACACGAAGATTACCATTCTTGCCCGCTCACACGAAGATTACCATTCTTGCCCGTTCACACGAATGCCAAGTGAAATGAATTACTGTAAAAGAGGATATTTTGTTTCTCAGTGAGAAAAAAAAAATGATAACGAGGACCTTTTGAAGTGAACTGCTTTCCAAACAGATCCTTATTTGAGAATTCTTTACGTCGACTTTGATCATTCTCAATGGTATATTATTTCTGCTGTCACCTTTCTAGTTGAAAGGAAATCGAGTATGTGTGCCTATGAACTGAATATTTCCCTCCCGCTGCTCCCCATATACATTTCCTTGCCTCCATTACCTCTTACACTCACCCACTCTCCCACACCCTTCATAACACCACACCCACCCTCTCGCCATCGCTCTTTTCTTTTTTCTGTCTTCTTTTCCCCCCATCAAACGAAGCATCATAAACTGTCAACTGTATGTCCGTCACTGTCACAGCCGGCAGATGTGACCTTGACAACAGGTACAGGCTGACACAGCCTGTCGCTTCTCGCACCGACTGACTATCCATACAGCAGCAGCACTCTGTGTGTTGTGACTATCCGCGCAGCGGATACCTTGTGTTGTGACTATCTACACAGCAGCCACGTTGTTTGGTCAAACTATCCGCACAGCAGCCTCCTCGTGTTATCTCCCTGCACTTTGACACTTGTCTCACGATCTGAAGAGCGGCGTACGATTTATTGTCTTCATAAATATCCCGCCGCCTTCCGGAACAGTCACCTCAGCAGGGGAGAGAACGTGGCATGCATACAGTTGAGGAAGACGTTGCAGCTGGGGATACGATGTTCGCGTGTGTGCGTATGAACGGCAATTTTCTTTCGTTTGGATCGGCTCCGCTTCTGCTGGACTCTGACGACCGTGACATATCATAGCTTCAGAGGATTTTTTTTTGGTGCAAAGTCTCAGAGTTCTGGTGTTCTGTCGTTCTGTACGTTGTCAGCAACGCAGAATTTGTATATGGAACGTCCTTTTCAAACTAGATAGATACCATTGCCAAGAGATATCTCTGTGTTGCCGGAATTCTTTTCTCTTCCGTGAGTTCATCAGTGTAAGTGACTATTTCTGGTTTCCTCAATGTCAAAAGCACGTACAAAATCACACGCAACGCTCGTAACATACACATTATCATCGTGTTTGCAAAGTTGACAAGAAATTCATGATTTCACGAGTCGGTGTTTTTTTTTTTGGTATTAATCACAACGAAAAGTAAAGTTGGACACCCACTTGCGGCAACCACACAGTCATGGCCAAAACTCCGTGTGATGTTGGACCTTCGTATCAGAAGATCAGAGAGGTGGAAAGTGCCCGCGGCACACCTCCTGGTGGCTGTGAACACCTGTTCTTGAACTGCCCGATCTCTGCCATGTGGGGCATGGGAATCTTCGATCAGTAGATTCCTGTGCAGCTGATGCCTTGCTGTCTCTTCGCTGGACTTCAGCGCCCTACCTGTGGGAGGCTTCCAAGACTTGTGCACCTCTGCTCGTTGCTGTCTTTTAGTAGTTCTGCCTCTCTGCGTGTTGTTTGTTGTCCAGTTCTGCGTCTCTGCGTGTTGTTGTTGTTGTCGTCCAGTTCTGCTTTTTCTGCGTGTTGTTGTTGTCCAGCTCTGCCTGTCTGTGTGTTGCTGTTGTT
>JADBJO010000513.1:162500-177500 GCA_016801955.1 Conus betulinus | reverse complement strand
ATGTGTGGTCTTGTTCCCATCAATTGGAAATGTCTGTTCTGTTTCCATCATGGAACTTCCGACCCCTTCCCCCTCAATTAATACCAAAATGTGTGGTCTTGTTCCCATCAATTGGAAATGTCTGTTCTGTTTCCATCATGGAACTTCCGACCCCTTTCCCCCTCAATTAATACCAAAAAAATGTGTGGCCTTTGTTCCAATCAATTGGAAATGTCTGTTCTGTTTCCATCATGGAACTTCCGACCCCTTTCCCCCTCAATTAATACCAAAAATGTGTGGCCTTGTTCCCATCAATTGGAAAATGTCTGTTCTGTTTCCATCATGGAACTTCCGACCCCTTTCCCCCTCAATTTAATACCAAAATGTGTGGCCTTGTTCCCATCAATTGGAAAATGTCTGTTCTGTTTTCCATCATGGAACTTCCGACCCTTTCCCCCTCAATTAATACCAAAAAAAATGTGTGGCCTTGTTCCCATCAATTGGAAATGTCTGTTCTGTTTCCATCATGGAACTTCCGACCCCTTTCCCCCTCAAATAAAAAAAAAGAAAAAAAAAAAAAAAAAAAAAAAAAAAAAAAAAAAAAAAAAAACAAAAAAAAAAAAAACAAAAAACAACAAACAAAAAAAACAACAAACAACAACAATAATACCCAACCCCACTCCAGTACCATCCCAGTATGGATGAAATGCCATGAAATGGGGAATTGTTTTGTCCTGTTCACAGCACAGCGGAAAAAAAAAAAATATGTTGTCATTCTACATATTAGGTGGCTTGTCTGGTCACGTCTTGTGAAATTTCTAAACTTGATTCCAATACATGGAACCAGCTATGTTACATTCCCAATGCACATGGGCATGAGATCATGATTTGACTCAGAGAATAAAGAAGACAAGTATAAGTGAAAGAAATATATTCTACACTTCTGAATATCTCTTTGACTTCGTTTTATTACACTATCCCATGCATGATGGTCTTGGACAAGAATTGATGGCATAAAAAAGATTCTTTTTAAAGATTGTCCCTTACATTTTTTTTTTACTGTGTACATAATACTTTTAGGTTTTTTAGCAACTTTTTTCCTTTTTACACTTTCGTTTTTGTTCCATTTTACTACCCTTCGCTGGCTGCTTTGGGGGTGCTGTTGGATTCTTTTTTTGAACCCTTGGTAGTGAGTGAATTATGGATTATGAACTATGGTGTGTCTCTATTTGACACCAAGAGCACAGACACAATCAGCCATGTCTCCCTGATGAGTCCTATCCAGCGGACGAAAGGCCTAGGAGCAGACAATGCTAATAGATCTGCCTTCGAGAGAGATTACGATGGTTCCCTCGGGCAGCTAGTGAAGAGTTTCTCAAATTTTTGATATATTCCCCCATTTTCTTCATCTTCATTTTTTTCCCCTAAAATTTCAAATCTTTGCCAAGTCATTACTATAATGACTGAAGAATTGTTAGCCTGCACTTGTTTTTTCCCCCCACACTACTTAAATGTTCAGCAAAAAAAAAAAATTCTTTAAATTTAAGCAACGCATTCTCGACCCTATTACATTTGTTTAAAAAAAAAAAATAGCAAAACAAAGAAACAACGGGGGAAAAACATGCAGGCCTTCCTGAAGATTGGCAGTCATCACAATCATTTTTTCAAGTGAGTCGTGTCACGAGTAGCGAGTAATATGTCTTCCCGATTGTCCTTCCGTGTGGAGGCCATCTTTGATAATGGATTGCACCCTGGTTTTTCCCACAACGCCGATTTAGATCTAGCCCACTTCGAAACGTGCTGCTCTTCCTCGCTGGAAGCTTTTGTCAACAGACGGCAAATAAATCGCTTCGTGTTTGAACAGCTACAGCTTGTCCGTGCTTTCTTTTTCTTTTTCCTTTCATTTTTTTCTTTGTTCTTTCGTTCTTTCTTTTCTTTTCTTTTTTTTCTTTCTTTCTTTTCTTTGTTTCCTTTCTTTCTTTGTTTCTTTTCTTTCTTTCTTACATTCTTTTCTTTCTTACTTTCTTTTTTTTTTTTTCTTCTTTTTCTTTTCTTTCTTTTTCTTTCTGTCTGTCTGTCTTTCTTTCTTTCTTTCTATCTGTTTCCATTTTTGAATGAGTCTTGCCAGAGAGTCAGGGGTGAGTGCCAGAGGGGAAAAGGGGAGGGAAGGATTGTAGAGGTGTGTGGTGTGGTGGTGGGGAGATGGGGGAGGGTAGAGGGTGTGTGTAGAGGTGGTGGTGTGTGGTGGTGGGGAGATGGGGGGGGGAAGGAGGGATTGTAGAGGTGGTGGTGTGGTGGTGGGGAGATGGGGAAGGAGGGATTGTAGAGGTGGTGGTGTGGTGGTGGGGAGATGGGGAAGGAAGGATTGTAGAGGTGGTGGTGTGGTGGTGGGGGAGATGGGGAAGGATTGTAGAGGTGGTGGTGTGGGTGGTGGGGGGGGATGGGGAAGGAAGGATTGTAGAGGGTGGTGGTGTGGTGGGGGGAGATGGGGAGGGAAGGATTGTAGAGGTGGTGGGTGGTGGTGGGGAGATGGGGTGTGGGGAGGAAGGATTGTTGAGGTGGTGGTGTGGTGGTGGGGGAGATGGGGAAGGATTGTAGAGGTGGTGGTGTGGTGGTGGGGAGATGGGGAAGGAAGGATTGTAGAGGTGGTGGTGTGTGGTGGTGGGGAGATGGGGAAGGAAGGATTGTAGAGGTGGTGGTGTGGTGGTGGGGGGATGGGGAAGGAGGGATTGTAGAGGTGGTGGTGTGGTGGGTGGGGAGATGGGGAAGGAAGGATTGTAGAGGTGGTGGTGTGGTGGTGGGGAGATGGGGAAGGAAGGATTGTAGAGGTGGTGGTGTGGTGGTGGGGAGATGGGGAAGGAAGGATTGTAGAGGGTGGTGGTTGTGGTGGTGGGGAGATGGGGGGAATTGGGGGAGGTGGTAGGTGGGTGGTGTGGTGGTGGGGAGATGGGGAAGGAGGGATTGTAGAGGTGGTGGTGTGGTGGTGGGGGAGATGGGGGAAGGAAGGATTGTAGAGGTGGTGGTGTGGTGGTGGGGGGAGATGGGGAAGGATTGTAGGGTGGTGGTGGTGGTGTGGTGGTGGGGAGGTGGGGGTGGGGGAGGATTGTAGAGGGTGGTGGTGTGGTGGTGGGGAGATGGGAAGGAAGGATGTGTGAGAGGTGGTGGTGTGGGGTGGTGGGGAGATGGGGAAGGAAGGATTGTAGAGGTGGGTGGTGTGGTGTGGGGAGATGGGGAAGGAAGGGATTGGAGAGAGGTGGTGGTGTGGTGGTGGGGGGGGTGGGGGGGGTGTAGAGGTGGTGGGTGTGGTGGGGGGGATGGGGGGAGGTAGGGTGTAGAGGTGGGTGTGGTGGTGGGGAGATGGGGAGTGTGGGAGGTGTGGGGTGGTGGGGAGTGGTGGGGGTGGGGAAGATGGTTGTGGTGGGTGGGGGGGGTGGTGGGAGATGGGGATGGGTGGGATTGTAGGGTGGTGGTGGTGGTGTGATGGGGAGGATGGGAAGGAAGGATTGTAGAGGTGGTGTGTGGTGGTGGGGGGATGGGGGGAAGGATTGTAGAGGTGGTGGTGTGGTGGTGGGGTGGGGATGGGGAAGGAAGGATTGTAGAGGTGGTGGTGTGGTGGTGGGGAGATGGGGAAGGGAAGGATTGTAGAGGTGGTGGGTGGTGGTGGTGGGGAGATGGGTGGGGAAGGATTGTAGAGGTGGTGGTGTGGGTGGGGTGGGGGATGGAAGGATTGTAGGGTGGTGGTGTGTAGGTGGGGTGGTGGTTGGTGGTGGGTGGGTGATGGGAAGGAAGGATTGTAGAGGTGGTGGTGTGGCGGTGGGGAGATGGGGAAGGAAGGATTGTAGAGGTGGTGGTGTGGCGGGTGGGGAGATGGGGAAGGATTGTAGAGGTGGTGGTGTGGTGGGGGGTGGGATTGGGGGGATGGGGAAGGATTGTAGAGAGTGTGGGTGTGGTGGTGGGGGGGATGGGGGGAAGGATTGTAGAGGTGGTGGTGTGGTGGTGGGGGAGATGGGGAAGGAAGGATTGTAGAGGTGGTGGTGGTGTGGTGGGGGGAGATGGGAAGGAAGGATTGTAGAGGTGGTGGTGTGGTGGTGGGGAGGATGGGGAAGGGAAGGATTGGTGGGGTGGGTGGTGTGGTGGTGGGGAGATGGGGAAGGAAGGATTGTAGAGGTGGTGGTGTGGTGGTGGGGGGATGTGGGAAGGTGGTGGGTGGTGGTGGGGGATGGGAAGGATTGTAGAGTAGAGGTGGTGGTGTGGTGGTGGGGTGGGGGGATGGATGGGAAGGAAGGATTGTAGAGGTGGTGGTGGTGGTGGTGTGGGGTGGGGAGATGGGGGGAAGGAAGGATGGTAGAGGTGGTGGTGGTGGTGGGGGGGAGATGGGGAAGGATTGTAGAGGTGGTGTGGTGAGGTGGTGGGGAGATGGGGAGGAAGGATTGTAGAGGTGGTGGTGGTGTGGTGGTGGGGGGGGGATGGGGAGGGAAGGATTGTAGAGGTGGTGGTGTGGGGGTGGGGGGGGGGGTGGGGAGGGATTGTAGAGGTGGTGGTGGTGGTGGTGGGGAGTGGGGGGGAAGGAGGGATTGTAGAGGTGGTGGTGTGGTGGTGGGGAGATGGGGAAGGGATTGGGATTGTAGAGGTGGTGGTGGGCGGTGGGGAGATGGGGAAGGAGGGATTGTAGAGGTGGTGTGGTGGTGGGGAGATGGGGGGAAGGATTGTAGAGGTGGGTGGTGAGGGGTGGTGGTGGGGAGATGGGGGAAGGAAGGATTGTAGAGGTGGTGGTGTGGTGTGGTGGTGGGTGAGATGGGGAAGGAGGGATTGTAGAGGTGGTGGTGTGGTGGTGGGGAGATGGGGAAGGAAGGATTGTAGAGGTGGTGGTGTGGTGGTGGTGAGATGGGGAAGGAAGGATTGTAGAGGTGGGGGGGGAAACTATTTCGATAGGTCTGGACTCTCTCTCTCTCTCTCTCTCTCTCTCTCTCTCTCTCTCTCTCTCTCTCTCTCTCTCTCTCTCTCTCTCTCTCTCTCTCTCTCTCTCTCTCTCTCTATTCTCTCTCTCTCTCTCTCTCTCTCTCTCTCGAGCTCTCTCTCTCTCTGTCGAGCACTCTCTGTCTCTCTTGATCACCCTCTCTCTCTCTCTCTCTCTCTCTCTCTCTCTCTCTCTCTCTCAAGCACTCTCTCTCTCTCTCTCTCTCTCTCTCTCTCTCGAGCACACACACACTCTCTCTCTCTTGATCACTCTCTCTCTCTCTCTCTCTCTCTCTCTCTCTCTCTCTTAAGCACCCTCTCTCTCTCTCTCTCTTTCTCTCTCTCTCTCTTAAGCACCCTCTATCTCTCTCTCTCGCGAGCACTCTCTCTCTTGATCATCCTCTCTCTCTCTTTCTCTCTTGAGCTCCCTCTCTCTCTCTCTCTCTCTCTCTCTCTCTCTCTCTCTCTCTCTCTCTCCCTTATCTGTCTGCCCCTGCCAGTCTATCCCTGTCTGTATGTCTCTATCTGTCTGTCAGTCAGTCAGTCAGTCAGTCGGTCAGTCAGTCTGTTTGGTATTTGTCTATTTGTCTTTTTATCCATCTGTCTCTCTCTCTCTCTCTCTCACTCTTTCTCTTTCTCTTGCCTGTCTATCTATCTATCTATCTATCTATCTATCTATCTATCTATCTATCTATCTATCTATCTTTGCATTCCTTTTCCTGTTAAGAAACTACAAAGGCTCTGGTGTTCATACCCCCCTCCATCCCCACCCCCCTACCCCCCCCCCCCACCCCCCCCCTGCCTTAGAGTTATGTTCCAAAACTACACCTCACAATAATGACAAACAGCGAGGACGATGGCGACGACCATTGTGATCTTATGTAGGAACGACTATACCTGATACACTGAGGGAGTCAGCCAAGGGGAAACCTGCTTACATGCTGATCATGGAGATGGGAGAAATCCTGTCCCACACTCTCTCCATCAGACGTTGCTGGAATTCGAACCCAAGAACTTCGGATTGTTTAGTAACTCTGACTTGGAAATGTAGGGTCTTTACTATCCTACACGTGCAGCTACAAATAGAAAAACATGATACACACAAATCCCAGCATCTACCTGCAGTCGTAACTGAGGAACTCACAGTCAGTACGCACGCACACACACACACACACACACACACACACACACACACACACACACACACACCACACACACACACACGCACGCACGCACGCATACACACAGACACACACACACACACACACACACACACACACACACACACACACACACACACACACACACACACATCCGCTACACCCTAACCTACTACCCCGCCCCCCTCCCTCACTCCGCCCCACCCCTCAACAAACCCTGCTTACAGCAGCAGCAACAGACAACGTTGTCATTTTGTCCTTTCAGTGACAATTATTGTGGTTTTTGTGATTTGAAATGCAGGCTCCGAAGGAACAAAAAGGCACTGGAAAGGGAACCTCTACATTACAACAAAGAAAAACATGGTTATATTTAACATAATGCTTGAACTGAAGTTCTTCTCAAGCATAATTCATGAATGCTGTATATTTCTCCAAACCGTTATTTTTCTTTCATGTTTCTTGACCACGACTTGTAAATCACACATAATTTATATCCACACGCCTTAGGTCAGAGAAAAAACCCAGAACAAAATCAACATCACGAAAATGAAAATCTCTATTTTTTTTTCTTTGCCCACCAACTGAAAAGCATTCGTACCATTACATTAACGTTATGTTTACTCTGTTCATGTGAATAAAGTCTACTTTGAACCTTTTTAGCATCTATCCCCGATCCTTTCTGTCTGTATAACTACAAACGAGGTTTCACACATTCTATCTCGACAGACACTCAACAAGCACTGCTCTTTGTTTCACGCACAAGGTGCTTGCAGAACCTGAACACACGCTCTGAGGATGGGAGGGTTTTAGTCGTAATCAACAGACACCGTTTCTTGTTTACGTATAAAATGCAGAGGGCAGTTTGAAAACTTTCTCCGATACTGCCCAGATTTGGAGTTGTATAGGTCGTCAGACAAGATGCGTGGGGGGATCTAGATGACGTCAATCTTAGCCTTATGTGGTACTTCTTCCTCAACTGGGAGAGCATGGGCTTTCACTGCTCTAGCTTCAGTTCAGTGACGCAGGCTTCTATTCCCCCGCGGCCATTGAAATTTATTCTTTACGCTAGGGTCAGTGGGGGCAAATTAAGGACCTCACAGACGTGACAGACATTCAGGTTACGCACAACACTGGGCACTGTGTGACAAATGACGGTGGTTTTATAGCAGGCTAAATGGCTCTGAGGGGACAGCTGATACAGAAATGAAGTCTGTGTTGCTTCGACGATGCAGACAGTTAGCATGGAGCATCTCTCTCTCTCTCTCTCTCTCTCTCTCTCTCTCGTAGGATGACCCAGAGAAGACGTCAGAGGCACTGTTTGACTTTTGAGAAGGGGTGGGGGAATGGGGGTAAGGGTTAGAAGTGTAAAGTGAGTATCTCACAAGGGGGAGGGGGTGAGGAGGAGGAGGTATTGGGTGTGTGGATGTGGATGTAATGTAATGTCGCGCGCGCGCGCGCGCGCGCGCGCGTGTGTGTGTGTGTGTGTGTGTGTGTGTGTGTGCGCGCGTGCGTGCGTATGTGTGTGTGTGCCCGCGCGCACGCGTGTATGTGTACATGCATGTTTGTGTGTGAGTGTGTGTGTGTGTGTGTGTGTGTGTGTGTGTGTGTGTGTGTGTGTGTGTGTGTGTGTGTGTGTGTGTGTGTGTGTTGTGTGTGTGTGTGTGTGTGTGTGTGTGTGTGTGTGTGTGTGTGTGCGTGTGTGTGTGTGTGTGTGTGTGTGTGTGTGTGTGTGTGTGTGTGTGTGTGTGTGTGTGTGTGTGTGTGTGTGTGTGTGCGCGTGTTCATGTATATGTGACGTTTATGTCATCCTGGCAAGCAATGTCCTTTTCAGATGATTTTTTTTTCATCTTGGTGATAGCCTCGCTGATCTGGAACTGAGCTGCCTTTATACATCCTTCCAGAATAAATCAGGAGACATTTTTTACGCTCTCTCTGGTGGTATAAATGTGCCCAGCGTGGCTGGTTCTGATGGCTAGACACTGCATACAAATTACCTATCTCGTTCAGACTTCCACCCCCTTTGCTCGTATGGATCCCTGGCAGCTGTTAGAAAGATGAGTCTTGTTTCGTATAAATGGCAAGGAGTATTCGTTCTTCATTAAGTCTCTTGCACACCACATGGTGTTATCTATGACGTGGCCGCCAGTCTCTCCATCCTCTTTTTTACGTCTTCAATGTCTACAGGATAAGCAGGGCTAGAGAGTCCCTCTTTCAATGGCGTCCCCTTCTGGCAGAGGCTGTATCTTCCCAGCGCGAATTGTGGAGTGGGCATTAATCTTTTGTACTGATTTCTTCAAACCAAGCCAGCGAGCTTTTTCTCTCTCTCCTTCATATAGGTAAAGAGATATATCATTCACAGTTAGTCTTAAGGGAGCGCTCATTCCCTTTATCCATTGAAGTTCATCACAATGCCGGTCAATAAAAGGAAAATTGGATATGCAAATGTGGGAGTTAGTGGATGTGGCATTATTGCTCTTCTACCCATTGTATAAAACACCCCTCCCATAGGCTTCAACAAGGAGATTAGAATTTTTTTTTCTGTGCGTCCGAAGAGCTGAACCATTGCGTATCTGCTTATGGATCTGTGCACAAAAAGAGGGGTTCACTTTGGGTTGTTAGAAAGCTTCATCAAAATTTTACTAGTAGGTGTTTTTCCCTGTGCACTGAATAAAGACATGAATAGATTTGTGGACACCATGACGTAATGGCTGTCAGGCTACACTGATTTAATTACAGCATGAAGGAAAGGTTGTATCCCACTGCCAAATACCACTTTCCATGGTGAGTCTCTAAAAAACACACACACACACACACACACACACACACACACACACACACACACACACACACACACACACACACTTGCGTAAGTACGCACACACACACACACACACACACACACACACACACACACACACACACACACACACACACACACACACACGCACGCACGCACGCACGCACGCACGCACGCACGCACGAACGCACGCACACACACACACGCGTATAACTCTATTCATTAAAAGAAGGTTGTCCGGTTCCCATAGATTACATTGCAGGTTCTAAATGGACAATTTCAGTTTCATCCAGGAGGTTTCACTGCATGGAGACACACAACGCCCAGGACACCCGAGGATGAGTATCATCTTCTGTCCAGAGAGCAACAAAGTGTCCCGGTGAGGCTCCGCACCGGGCATAACAGACCTAACAGTCACTTGTGCCGAAAGCTCATCGTGGCGCCTTCTCCAGTCTGTCCTTGTGGGCAGGAAGAACGGTCACCGGAGCATGTGCTCCAAAATGCCCATTGCATGAACAGACAAGGAGAGAGGTGTGGCCAACAGAGACAGTTCTCATGACGAAGCTACGCACGCACGCGCGCGCGCGCGCACACACACTTACACACACACCGTGGCCTGTTTTTTTTTTTTATCTTTTGGGCGCGCGTTCAGGGGGGACGTGTCAGGGGATGGTGCATTGATAAAGATTTTCATTTATGCCTGCAATTGTTTATCATTTCTACTTTAGAGTTCAGAGATGCTAGATGGGGTTTACATAATATCAGCCACTTTTCTGTAGTGCATAGATTGCATTTTTTAGAAATGTTGTTGTATGGTGTTGCTCTTTTTATAATTTTCCATGATATGTTATATCTATTTTCTTATCTTTAAGCTTCAAAAATATTTGCTTATTTGTTGTGTTTTTTTATTTTTTTCCTGCTTGAAAGACTGTTTGTGGTTTGCATATCTGGTTTTAAAACGGTTAGCCGTGATCCCTATGTATATTTTTTCTTTTATCACTGTCCGTTGTTACTGTAGCTTGGTACACAATATTATTGTAGAGACATTTTTTATTCAGAGGGCACTGGTCCTTTTTTGTGCAATTACAAGATGTCCTTTCGTCACCCTCTTTGGTTGTATTGCTTTTGGTTTTATTGGAAGAATCAATTATATTTTTAAGGTTAGGCATACACGAGTACGATAGCTTGATGGTGTTTTTATTGGAATATTTTAGATAGTACATGTTCTTTTGGGAATGATGTTGTAAGGATTCTTAAGAACTCTTTTCCTACGTTAGTTTTTGTTCTTCCATCATATGGAGGGGTTATACCATATAATCTTTCTTTTCCTGTTTTTCTTATTGCTGTTCGTGTTGTTATCTGGGTTGTATTGTAATTTGTAGTTGTAACCACTTTTATACAGCGCCTCTTGGTATTCGGCTGCTGCACTGTAAAAATGCTTTCTCATTGCATGACAGTTTTTAGACAGTCTTTTGTTTATACCATTAGGTATGGTTTTTAGAATGGAGGGCGCCCCAAAAAGATAAAAAAAACTACAGGCCACGTGCCACACGCACAGTGCTCACGCGCCCACACAACACACTATATAACACCGGTGGTGCGCCTAGTTTGTACCCTGAGGAGAGCTTTTAGCTTGAAACAGATCTGTAGGTTTGGCCATTTACACAGTAAACAAAGCCCCATATGTTTGAGTTACAAGTGATCAATAACGGCGATGGAGCTGAAAGTCTGGCAAGATTGGTAACTTGAATGCAGATTAAAGCCATGAAAACCAGCCGAGTGGGACAGATTTATGCCTGCCAGAGAGGAAGGGAAAATGTCTCCTGATTTACTCTGGAACGATGTATGAAAGACAGCACAGTTCCAGACCAGCAAGGCTGTTGCTAAGATGAAAGTAACATGTTTTGGAAAACGATTATTCCACTAGTATGAGGCATATGTACGCGTGTGGACATACATACACGCGTGCAACACACAAACACACATGCACACACATACACATGCGCGCGCGCGCGCGCACACACACACACACACACACACACACACACACACACACACACCTACACACACACACACACACACACACACACGCACGCACGCATGCACATACACACATGCACACATACACACACGTGCGCGCGCGCACTCACACACCACACCACATCATCATGCACATATGTATACAGACAGAGGTTTACACACATGTGCATGCACACGATTGGAGGATTATATAGAGTCGGAATCATGCCCTACAGCTTGTATCTGAGGACTGGTTACTTTCAGCTTCAAAAAATTCGTTGACATTGCATTTGTGAATGCATGCCATTGCATGTGCATGTATTTGGCAACACACACACACACACACACACACACGCGCGCGCGCGTACGAACACACACACACACACAGAGGCACGCACACACACATACACATGCAACACACACACACACACACACACACACACACACACACACACACACACACACACACACACACGTGCGCGCGCGCGCTAGCACGCCCACATGCACACACACACTTGCCTACACAACATGCACACTTAACCTCAAGGGGGATCACAATTACGATTGCGTCTGTGCGTGGGCTTGTCACAAGCACAGTAACCCCCCCCCCCCCCCAAAAAAAAAAAAAAAAAAAAAAAAAAAGCAAGAAAATGGCTAGAGTGAAATACAGTTTAGAAAAGAAAGAAATGAGAGAACAGAAGAAAAGAAGAAACAAAGAAGTTAGAGGGATGAAGTACCGTTTCATCCCTTATACCCAGTGACATTTTTTCGTACGTTTCCGTGACTGGGAACCAGCCGACAAGACGCAGGGGTGAGCGACACCGAGCCAGCCCACTCAAAGCCCCTCTCCTACACATAAACCATTCCCGCAGCAAAGAAGATGACGCCGCCATCCTCAAAAGCGCAGCCTGCCAAAGATCAATGTCGGAGTGACGGAGAAGAATTGCCCCCCCCCCCCCCCCCCCCCCCCCCCCCCACCCACCTCCACGGTTCTGTAGCCCAGGAAGCGAATTGAAAAGCTTTTCTTTCTTTTGTCTTCCCCTTTTTTTCTTTTTTTTTTTTCTACATTTCTCTTTTGATACATAGCATCCACCATGCCCTTCCAGGGATATCGCTGCTTATATTGCTCATTCCAGTTCTCACCTCTCTCTCTCTCTCCACCTCCTCCTACCCTCCCCTATGCTCCTGTCCTCCATTTTCTTCCCTTTCTCTCCTGTCCAGGCTTGTTGTAGAGTCCAAGTGTCAGTGTTGAAGGAGCGATCAATAGGAGACTGTACTCGAAATACCGACAGAGATACTGCATCGCAGCTGAGACATTTTGGTGATGTTCATTGCTGATTGTCCTGATTTAGTTCCATGGGACATAACCTGCTTATTCCCTGATGGATAACCTGTACTTCTGGATTGTTTATCAAGGGTAGACAACCACCACTGGTCTGAATGGTAAGATCTAGCACGTCCAGAAGCAATTCCCAGGGGAAAAGTGTTGAGATTTGAACGGTTTCTTCACGAGTCTTCTTCATGCTTTTTTTCTATTTTTCTTTTGTTTTGTTTGTTTAACCGATAGTTCATTCACAGGAATCCGTTTAGTGGATTCCATGCGCTATCAGAGACGCATTTAATAGCCACGCTCTCTCTTCATCCCCATTTCACCCCTGCAACATTTTGTTTGGAGCACATGCGTATGTAATTGCAATTTTGAGTATATATATATATATATATATATATATATATATATATATATATATGTGTGTGTGTATGTATGTATATACCGTACAGGAACTTCTTGTGCCCTGAAGCGGTAACACATATATGTCTACATACACTAGGACAGAGACAAAATCATGGAAAGATGAAAACTACATCCACACCCTAAAAGTCGCATGGTTTTTGCGCCAACAGAAAGGCATAAAGACCACCATGTGTTCAGTTTGTTCACAGGAACAAAGTTTCAAAAAAATTTAACATCCACTCCTTATCCTCTCTGTGTAATCACCAATGGGCAGAGACTGAACACCCCCCGCTCCTCACTTCACGCGCCTGACTCTCCCAGGACCTAAACACATGGTCTGAAAATAGACTTCGGTGATTGAAACCAATCATCACCACTCAGTCAGCGCCATTTAGCTGCCACGATTTATTCCCTACATAAAGTTAGGAAAGCAGCTGGAAAGATGTTTCTGGTGTTGCTCAGATGAAAAGGTGATGATCTCCAGGCAGGATGCGTGGGGTGACCTGGATGACGTCAGTCTTTGCATTATATGGCACTTTCACCGTAAACTGGAAGTGTCTAAGCTTCCACTGCTCTATTTTAGTTCAGTGACGCACTCGTCGACTGTCTGCGCCTATTTGATCATGTTCTTTACGCTTGGGCCGGTGGGACAAATTAAGGACCTAGCAGACATGAAGGACATTCCACTTATGCAGACCAGTGGATCAGTTGTGTGTTGTGTGGGCACTGTGTGACAAATGACGGTGGTTTGATGGCAGGATAATGGCTCTGAGGGGATAGCTGATACAGAAACGAAGCCTGTGTTGCTTCAGCAATACAGAAAATGAGAGTAGAGCATCTCTTTATCCTGATATGATCAGGCGAAGACCTCTGAGGCACTGTATGGCCTTCTAGGAGGGATGTACTGAGGCACTGTATGGTCTTTCAGGAGGGAGGTGCCGAGGCACTGTATGGTATTTTAGGATAAATGTTCTGAGGCACTGTATGGTCTTTTAGGATAAATGTGCCGAGGCACTGTATGGTATTTTAGGATAAATTTTCTGAGGCACTGTATGGCCTTTTAGGATAAATGTGCCGAGGCACTGTATGGCCTTTTAGGATAAATGTGCCGAGGCACTGTATGGCCTTTTAGGATAAATGTGCCGAGGCACTGTACGGCCTTTTAGGATAACTGTGCCGAGGCACTGTATGGCTTTTTAGGATAAATGTGCTGAAGCACTGTATGGTCTTTTAGGATAAATGTGCTGAGACACTGTATGGCCTTTTAGGATAAATGTGCTGAGGCACTGTATGGCCTTTTAGGATAAATGTGCCGAGGCACTGTATGGCCTTTTAGGATAATGTGTGTGCTGAGGCACTGTATGGTCTTTCAGGATAAATATGCTGAGGCACTGTATGGCCTTTTAGGATGGATGAGGAATGGGGCCGAAGGGGAATGTGTGTTGGAAAAGGTGACGGACAAAAGAGGGTGGAGGGTTTAGGTGCATTGATGCGCATGTGGTGTAAATTTTGTGTTGTGTTGTGTTGTGGTGTGTGTGTGTGTGTGTGTGTGTGTGTGTGTGTGTGTGTGTGTGTGTGTGTGTGTGTGTGTGTGTGTGTTGCTGGCGCCATGGCGACAGTCGGACAACCTTTGATGTGACTGTGAATGTGAAACCAGAACAAGTGACGCGAGTGCTGAGCTTTTGAAGTAGCAGAGAAGATGACACACCAAGAACAACAAGGGGGAAATAAACAAGCAAACAAAAAAGATTTTCCCCCCAAATGAAGCAGGATGTTTATTGCGCTTGATGGATGAGTGGTTAGACCAATGACTTCTCAAAGTGAGGAACACGTGTTTGACATCAAACAGTATCTGGTGTGTAGTTTAAGGAGAGGATTTTTTCTCTTCTCCCAGTCAACAATGCACATTTTTTAGTAGTGTCTGAATCTCCTTCTCGTGTTTAGTGAACATGAAAATACGGGATACACCACAGAGATTCTTTAATTGATGTGAGCACACTCTGCTAGTCATGGTGGAAAAAAAAAAAAAAACCGTATCCAGCATCACCAGAATATTTGAGGAGATGCTTAGCACTGTACAAAGAATCCCCTCTTGACCAAGGGAATGCCATAGTAGACACTCAAATGACAACAGTAGTGCTGTTCATGTGTCTCTGTGGCATCTCCAGAACGCTGTGATCATTATAGGTCGTCGCTGATGACATGATGGCTGAGGACCATTGTAGTGTAAATTGAAAGCATGCTCGGCCTCACTTTGGAATGCGCAGAACCTCAGATGTCATTATCACAGAAACTAAATCACACGACACAGAGGTGATAAGAACCATGAAACAATGACTCAAGGAAAGCTGATGAAA
>JADBJO010000513.1:117500-135000 GCA_016801955.1 Conus betulinus | reverse complement strand
TTTCTCTCTCACTCCATCTCTCTCTCTCTCTGTCTGTATGCCTGTCTGTCTGTCTGTCTGTCTCTCCATCTGTCTGCCTATCTGTCAAAACACACACACACACACACACACACACACACACACACACACACACACACACACACACACACACACACACACACACACACACACACACACACACACACACCTCAATACACACATCTGTTTATGTATGTATGTATGTATATATGTATGTATGTGTATGTATGTATGTATGTATGTATGTATGTGTGTGTGTATGTGTGTATGTATGTATGTATGTATGTATGTATATCACCTGAGGTCACATTCAATAACTACAATTTCTTACATGCATTGAATTATGACTATTGATTCTTGTGGAGATGTGGAGTGAAGAGAGAATGGCAGTCAGAAAGCGAGGGGGGGGGGGGGGGGGGGGCATTGAATTATGGGGGGATTCTTGTGGAGATGTGGAGTGAAGGGGCTGAATGAATGGCAGTCGAAAGCGAGGGGGGGGGGGGGGGGGGGGGGGGGCTGAATGACGATTATAATACTTTCATGTGGTGCTCCATCCTAAACTCGGAGAGCCCTAGGTCCAGCACTGCCCTGTCTTCCGTTCAACGACGCACTCCTCTGTTCTATGTGCTGTTTAAAAAACCTGTTCCTTGCGTTTGGGCCGTGGGGTTACGTTAAGGACCTCAGAAACTTTATCCTGCTGTTGGCTAAATTCTATATTTACATAAATGAATTTCGCCATGTAAGTGTGTTCATTAAATTATTAAAAGACAGGTTTTGAAATAGAAAAGTACATCGCTTATGTTAACTTTAACATCGTAAAGTATGACGCTGACTGGCATAAGTACAAAGAATTAATTAAAAGTGAAGGGATGTAAACACGAAAACGTAGGCTTCATTTAGGGAAAAAAAGGGGGAAAAAAAAAGAAAAATCCAAGCCAGTTAAAAGTATGTAAACGTCTGCGTATTCATAAAAATAAATTCTTGAAAACTCTACGATATCATTAATATATAATGAAATCGATTTTTAAAAAATAGAAATGGCTGGCAGTTATTCATATTCTTCTTGTGTGTGTTTATTTGTGTTTTTGATTTGTTTGATTAATTTTTTTACGAGTTTCTCTTTATTTTGTCTAGAGTTTAGTTATGTCTTCATTACCCGCTCTTTTAGTTCATTTGTGAAATATTGATATTTGAATATACAGCTTGAAGTGGTAATAAAAGTGCGACATCGGAAAAAAAAGCTAAGGACCCCACAGACGTGAAAGACATTGTACTTATGCAAAAACGTTGTGTTGGTTCTGTTTTTGTGAGGGGAATTTTGTGACAAATGTCACGGTGGCAAGATGGCAGGAAAATGGTTCTGAGGGGACAGCTGATATGGAAAGGTAGTCTGTGTTGCTTTAGCAATAAAGACGTAAACATGAAGCATCTGTCTGTCTCTCTGTCTGCCTGTCTGTCTGTCTGTCTGTCTGTCTGTCTGTCTGTCTGTCTGTCTGTCTCTGTCTGTCTCTCTTCCCCCCCTCTCTCTCTATCCCCTCCCTCCTCTCCCTCTCTCTCTCCCTCCCTCTCCCCCCTCCCTCTCTCTATATATATCTATCTCTCCTCTTTATATATCTCTCCCTCCCTCCCTCTCTCTCTCTCTCTCCCTCCCTCTCTCTCCCTCCCTCCCTCTCTCTCTCCCTCCCTATCTCCCTCTCTCTCTCTCTCTCGCTATCTCCCTTCTTCCTCCCTGTCTCTCTCCCCCTCCCTCTCTCTCTTTCCCTCCCTCTTTCTCCCTCCCTCTCTCTTTCCCTCCCTCCCTCCTCCTTCTCTCTCCCTCCCTCCCTCCCTCTCTCTCTCTCTGTGGTAAAATGCCCCACTGAAGACTTCTGAGTACTGTATAGCCTTTGTGGCGGGGATGGGCCGTGGGCACAAGGGGATGAGGGCAGCTGACAGGGGGGAGCTGGGGAGGGTGAGGAGGATTTGGGAGTGTGAATCTGGATGTAGTGTTCTGGTGTGTGTGTGTGTGTGTGTGTGTGTGTGTGTGTGTGTGCGTGCGTGCGTGCGTGCGTGCGTGCGTGCGTGCGTGCGTGTGCGTGTGTGCGTGTGTGTGTGTGTGTGTGTGTGTGTGTGTGTGTGTGTGTGTGTGTGTGTGTGTGTGTGTGTGTGTGTGTGTGTGTGTGTGTGTGTGTGTGTGTGTGTGTGCACACGCGCGGGCGCCTGTCCATGCATCATACTGGCTAAAGATTTGTTTTCCCAGAAAATGTCTTATTCCCTCTCTGTAATAGCTTTGTTGGCCTGGTTCTGAACCGCTTTTGACATCCTTCCAGGATAAATCAGGAGACATTTTGAACTTCCTCTCTGGTGGTGTATAAATCTGTCCAGCTTGGCTCGTTTTCATGGCTTTACACTGCATACTAATGACCCGTCCTGCTCAGAATTCCATCGTCTTTGCTCTTATTGATCCACTGCACTGCGAGAAGATGATGCTGTTTTTTTTTTTTTTTTTTTTTTCTTCTCCGTGTAACATGGAAGGAATTGTCATCTTTCATTCTGTCTCTATCACCATCGCAAACATGCTGTTTTTTGAATGTATGTGGCTGCTAGTCTCTCCACCCTCCCATTTTATGTCTTCGGTATGTGCTGGATAAGTAGGCAGAGAGAATCCATCTTTTAATGGTTTCCTCTTACGAAGCCGGGACTATGTCTTTTTTCAATGGCACTTCGATTTGTGAAGTGGCATTAATCGTTTGCGCTGGTGTCTTGAAATTGAGGGAACCCTTTCACTTCAGAGACACTTGAATGGAGTCGAGTCGCACCACTCACGGTTTGTTTTGAAGAGTCGCAATTTTGCCCTTCGTGCATTAAAGTTTGTGGGATGATTCCATTCACTGTAAAGGAAAATTAGCCATGCAAAAGAAGTAATGAGTGGATGTGACATTCATATCCGTGAAGCTGAGCCGTGTCTTAGCTGTTTTTGAATCAGTAAAAAAAATATGATGAACAAAATACTTTGAGAAACAAAAGCAATAGTCCTCCAAAGGTAAGAAAACATTATAGAAAATCACAATGCCATTCTTCTAATTTTCGGCCATGTGGCCTTTTTCAAGAGAAAAAAAAACGATTAGTTTTCCAGAAAATGTGTTACTCCCTCTCTGCAAACACGATGGACATCACGTTGTTGTATTGCTGTTGTTGTTGTTGTTGTTGTTGTTGTTTTTCTCTTGTTGCTGTTGCCACGTTGTTGTTTCTCTTGAAAAAGGTTAGGAAGAGTGGCATTGTGATTTTCTATAAAATACTTTGGCTCGTCGAAAGGCTGGAATTACTTTGGTTTATCAAAAGGCTTCAACGGAAAATTTACTTAATGTTGTATATCAACCATAATGTGAATAATAGAAATTATTTCACAAACAAATGAATAGATGAATAGAGCCACATTATTATTGACTAATTATCCATCCCAAATAATCGGCGACATCATGAGGAGAAGTTTAAATCGACGGACAAGAGCTGTTATCCATGCTAGTTTCAGTTTCATGTTCATCAAGGAGTCATTATGTGCATTCCACACCAAATACACCAAAACTACATTTGCTAAAATTCGAGACCACACTGCACACGATTTAGAGCCGATATATAAAAGCAAAACTGACCAAGTGGTAAGGATTTCAGGCGAAAGGTCTCATGATTACGGCTGGCACTGTGAAAGCACAAGCATGTTTATGATATTGTGGGGAAGAGAGAGGGACAAGAAGAGGGGGGGGGTGGGGGGGGGGTTGAGAGGAACAGGCAGGGCGAGACCGAGTCAGAGAGAAGAGAAAGGGAACTTGGATGAGAAGAGCACAGTAACAGTAATGTCCCTGGAGGGGGCATTGTAGATGGGGCATGAAGAAAAAAAATTTGATTTTCATCCTGGCTAAACAAATGTGGGGGGGGGGGGGGGGGGGGGGGAAGAGGAGGTAATATCGTCCCTGACACCGACATTGATTTTTGCAGGCCATGCAAAGATGATGGTCAGTCAGGCCAAAGGCGTCGTCATCTTCTTTGCCACAGGAATGGTTTATGTAAGGTGGGGGTGGGGGGGGGAGGGGGGGGGGGGGGGAATGGGTGTCTTTGAGTGATTTGGCGTTGTGTCACCATCTTTTCATCTCGTGGGCTGGGTTCTGAGTTTTCCAACCGGGAAACGAATCAAAACTGCCGCTGGGTGGAAGGGTTGCAAGGAATTGAGAGTGATGTTTGTATGTTGTTCCCTGTTTGTTACTTCTTCTTTTTGGTCTTCTTCTCTTTGTTACTTCTTCTTCTTTTTGGTCTTCCTCTCTATCTTCTTCTTCTTCTTCTCTCTTCTAGCTTTCTTTGCAGACTATCATATTGTTTACTTTCCTTTCGAAATGTGCTTGAAATAAATGCACGCAAACACCCGATGGTATTTCACCTGGAAGACATGTAGGAATCCTCTCTCTCTCCCCCCTCTCTCTCTCTCTCTCTCTCTCTCTCTCTCTCTCTCTCTCTCTCTCTCTCTCTCTCTCTCTCTGTCTCTCTGTGCAAGTGTGTGTGCATGCATGCGTACATGTATGTGTGTGTGTACGTCTGTGTGTGTGTGTGTGAGTTGGGGGAGGGGGGAAGGTGCGTGCATACGTGCGTGCGTGCAAGCATGTTTGTGTGTGTATATGTGTGTGTGTTTGGGGGGGGGGGGGTACGCGCGTGTTCGCATGATTTGTACGTGTACGTGGAGAGAGAGAGAGATATGTGGAGAGAGAGAGAGAGAGAGAGAGAGAGAGAGACACAGACAGAGACAGAGACAGAGAGAGACACAAAGAGAGAGAGACGGATACGTTTACGGATATTTTATTCAATGATAGGCCATAGCCCCTATTGAATGGATAGATATTGACTTGTTCGTGTATATATAATATCTGTCTACTTATCGATCTATCTATGTATCTATCTATCTATCTGTCTATCTATCTGACTGTTTATTTACATGCAGAAAAATGGCGATAAGGTGTTGGACATTTTAAATCACCAGGTGGCCGCATACAGTAGCCACATACAGTGGCAACAGACAGTAGTCACAATTTCTTACATCCACTGAATCATGAATGGAACAGGAAAAATGTCTCCTTAGTTCTTGAGGAATCTGGGATTAAGAGAGAATGCCAGACAGGCAGTTAGGTGTGTGTGTGTGTGTGTGTGGGGGGGGGGGGGGGGGCATAAATAATGTCTATTTTAGTTTTATGTGGCGCTCCATCCTAAGCCAGGAGACCTAGGGCTAGCACTGTGCTATCTTTAGTACAGTGTCACACTCTCCTGTTCGCAGCGCTCTGCAAAACCTGTTCTTTGCACTCGGGCTAGTTGACGGTGGGTTTATAGCAGGATAAATGGCTCGGAGGGGACAGCTGATACAGAAATGAAGCCTGTGTGTTGCTTCAGCGATGCAGACAGTAAGAGAATCATCTCTCTCTCTCTCTCTCTCTCTCTCTCTCTCTCTCTCTCTCTCTCTCTCTCTCTCTCTCTCTCTCTCTCTCTCTCTCTGGAGATGATCGACTAATGAGCACTGAGATATCGTGGAGCCTTTCAGGTGGGATTGAAAATAGGGACAAGAGGGTGGGGCAGCTGACAAGGGGATGACAGTAAGATGGATGAGGATTCGTGTGTGTGTGTGCGTGTGTGTGTGTGTGTGTGTGTGTGTGTGTGTGTGTGTGTGTGTGTGTGTGTGTGTGTGTGTGTGTGTGTGTGTGTGTGTGTGTGCGTGCGTGTGTGTGAGTGTGCGTGCGTGAAGCGTGAGTACGTGCGCGCGTGCGTGTGTGCGTGCGGCATGCGTGCATGCGTGCATATATGCATGCGTACGTACAAACACGCATGCAGTGTACAGGCAGATTTGTTTTCCAAAACATTGGGGTTTTCCTTCACCTCAGCAACAGCCTTACTGGTTGGAACTGAGCTGCTTTTATAATTCCTTCCAGGAGACACGTTATACTTTTATCCTGCTGCTTAGATCTGTCCATCTCCGCTGGGTTTATGGCTTTGCATTGCGTATAAATGACCTATATTACCAAGGCACCCACCTCCTTCGCTGTTACTTACCATTCGCGACTCGAGAAGATTTTTTGTACTCCCAGTTCTTATAGAGCAGGTAGTACTGTACAATGGGAACGAAGAAATGTGTGTGTGTGTGTGTGTGTGTGTGTGTGTGTGTGTGTGTGTGTGTGTGTGTGTGTGTGTGTGTGTCTGTCTGTCTGTCGTCTGTCCCATCCATAGTCAAAATGTGTTCCACTCGCTCCAGACAAAACTAATGGGCCGATCTTTCTGAAAATTTGTAGTATGTTTATTATGGGTCACGGATGGTGTCCGATGCGTTATTTTTACCGTTATAGCCGTCATTAACGGCTATAACGGCCCATAACGGGTTTTCTTCTTTATGGAATATATCAGAAAGTACTTGGCCGATCATCATGTTCTGGGCCGGACCATGCCCGTGTGTTTTTTTACCAGAATAGCCGTTACTAACGGCTATAACGGCCTATAACAGTTTCTTCTTTATGGAAAATCTGAGAGAGTACTTGGCCGATCTTTCTGAAAATTTGTAGGTATGTTCATTAAGGGTCACAGATGATGGCCGACGTTTACTAGAATAGCCGTTACTAACAACGATAACGGCGCAAAACGGCTTTTCCTCTTTATGGACTATCTCACGTGCATTCAGATAGACTGGGAGTACGTTTATATGCTTTGCATCTTGTTTTTTATATACTACCTAGTACATGGCAAGGTGGCATTATCCTTCCTGCTCACTATGGCTTACAGGATATATGTGTATGGGCAGCAGTCTCTTTGTCCTCCTTTCTATGTCTGTAATGTCGACAGGATAAGCAGGCACAGAGATCCCGTCTTTCAGTGGCTTCCTCTTCCAAGATGGAGACGGTATCTTAGCTATGCTCTCTTGATTTGTGAAGTGGGCATTGATTTTTTGTGCCAGATTTGGCAAGAGAGAGGGACCTTTCTCACTTCCTCAGAGACATGCAAATGAATATCTCATTGAAAATTAGCCCTAGGGGTCAGTCATTTTTATTGTACGTCAAAGTGCATCAGAGGGCTCTTTTCAAGTCAGATAAGAAAAATAGACATGCAGAAAGGATACGGTATTATTACTGTTATACTCATAGCCTCCAAAAGATTCAGCAGAACCATGGATTTTCTGCGTTCCACGCAGATGATCAGCTGCCAGTCAACCAGGGAAAGTTGCTTTACTTTGGCTTGTTGCAAGGCTCTAGCAAAATGCTCAGTAAATAGTTATTACCACTGATACTGACTGACTGAGACAATCTCCAATGGGGAGGAAACTTACTAACATCTAACTGAACTGACCCCCCCCCCCCCCCCCCCCCAGTCATCATCTATTGTACAAGGTACACAGGCACTCAGAAGACACTAATTAGCTGTAAAAATAGTTAAAATCTTTTATATACATTAAAAGTGACAATGGTCAGTGACACTGACCACTGGTTGTCTGCATTGCACAAGGTATACAAACACTCATGAGACACTGATAACTGTAAAATATTCGAAATATCTGATTTACGTCATAGTGACCAGTGGTCAGTGACACTGACCACCAGTCGTCTGCATGTGTACAAGGTACACAGGTACTCGGGAGACTATAATTAGCTGTGAAATAGTTAAAATCTCCTCCGATTTACGTCATAATGACCAGTAGTCAGTGGACTGACTGACCACAAGTAATCTACATTGTACAAGGTACACAAGCACTCGGAAAACACTAATTAGCTGTTAAATAGTTAAAATCTCCGATTTACGTCATAATGACCAGTGGTCAGTGGCACTGACCACTAGTCATCTGCATTGTACAAGCTAAGGTACACAGGTACTCAAGAGACTAAATAACTGTAAAATAGTTAAAAGAGGCAAACTGGGATGAAGCAACAACAACGGTACTTGGTCACAACGACACGTGGTCACAACGACATTTTGTCACAACTACGCTTGGTCACATTGGCACTTGGTCACATTGGCATGTAGCCTCTTCTTTCCCACGCATGCACGGGCGTACTCACACACCCGAATATTGACCCACGCATGTAAGCTAGCGCGAGAAAACCAAAACTGACTGCATATAGGAAGTGGGAGAGGAGGGGGTAAATATGCAGGCTAACAGAATTTTTTTAAAGGCGGGTGTGCGTGTTGGGGAAAAGACAGAGGGAAAACCCTGAATAACCCCTCTCTTGTTCGAAGGGTGGGGTGGGGTGGAGGAAAGATACCAAATAGTCCTAGACTGACTCTTTGGAGGGTAGGGGAAGTTAATCCAGGGTAGCTCAAACTTGCAAGTTCTAGGATAGCATTCTTCTTAAAACCGAAAAGGCAGAGGAGTCAAGTTACCACTTTCCGCAGCCACTGAGGAGAAACAATCAGGTTTTCGAAATACCGGTGTCTGATCAGGAGTTAAATGTTAGTGAGTTTCCTCCCCATTGGAGATTGTCTCCCCCTTGGAGACTATAAACTTGCTGAAGGCTCATTTTGAGAAGCATTTATCATTCCCCATTCACCCACCACTCAAACACATACTGTTAGTTAGGCAGAAGTATCTACCACTGCAGATACGAATGCTTCTCCCTCCTTATTTCTTCAATCTAAGACATAAGAGCAAGCTTTGTTTATAATTGAATATATTCATGCATATATATAAATGTATATATATATAAATATATATATATATATATATATATATATGTGTGTGTGTGTGTGTGTGTGTGTGTGTGTGTGTGTGTGTGTGTGTGTGTGTGTGTGTGTGTGCAGACAAATTTAGTAGTCAGGGAAAATGAGTGCAGGCTAACAATTCCTTCATCGTTACATTCATGATTTGGCAAAGATTCAAAGGAATTAAAGGGAAGGGTGAGGGAGGAAGAAAGAAAACGAGAATGAAAAATCAGGGAAGTATATCATATTAGAATCCTTTGCTAGCAGCCTATTGGGACCATTGTAACCCATCTTGCAGACAGAACCATTAATATTGCCTGCTCCGAGGCCTTGAAGAGAAGGAATAGAGGCTTTAGATCAGCATTTAGGGCCAGGGGTGGGTCGTCGACTAGTGTCAAGTAGGACAGATTAGCTTAGAGCAGCATTTCCCTTCTCCAGGTATCGGGTTGATGGGTGAGCTGTTGGTTTCTCCTCTCACTATCATTGTACAGCACGAGTTAGGGCAGAGAGGTTATCACAGTGGTAAAGACAGCTGCATCAGCAGCAACAGTATATTATGGTAGAAGATGATGATGCTGTTTCTGGTGTTTTTCTTCTTGCAGTACAGTAGTATATTCAGAGGTGTTTTTTTTTTACCAATGAGTGTTGATTGATATCTGTAAGCACAAAATCCTCAACAGAATGTTAGTGACTCACATTTCTAGTCGGTTTATGAAATTTCAATATAGAGTGTACACTATGGCATTCCGATGTTGTGTTCCGGATAGGAGAACTGTAGACTGCCACTGTACTTAGCTACAGTGTCTACAACTGCCATCTTGTATGTACATAACCTTTTGTAACGAAATCACTGACAGCGTCTGCAGCGTATCTTTGGGTATGGTCACCCCTCTAGAGCAAAGAAAGTATCGATCAAGCCCTTCATTTGTCAACGTATGAGAAAACGAATGATCCAGATAGCAAAAAAAAAAAAAAAAGTAAAAATAAATAAATAAATAAATTTTTTTTTAAAATATCGAAGTGTACTAACCTCACAGCCCACTAGAGACACATTGCTGAGGACATCTTTGTTTATGCATAACCTCACGTCCACCCTTGATGGTCTGTTAGGATGGTTCTGTGGCATGGGTCTGTAGCATGGTCATGAAGGCTGGCTGCGTAGGATGGCCATGCGGAATGGCCCAGCAGGACCCAGCGTGGCCTTGCAGGATGGCCTTGTATGATGGTCAATGGCATGCAGTCTTGGCGGGATTCATGACAGTTCCAAGCAAGCTTGGGAAGCCATGTCTGAAAAGGTGGCCCTTAATGCGTTTTACTCGTGGAGACCTCTGCTTTTAGTTTCCTCTCCACAAATATTCCCATGGTGATCTGATATCAGCATGCAAAGTATGTCCAGATTCATGGGGTTATGGTTGGATGGATGTAGTGACACTCTCCTGCGTATTTTAGGTCAGAGCAAGCACTTGTGAGAACCAAGGAAATGACTTGGTAGCGGTGCAGGTCTCCTTGCCTGGTGACTGCCGGATATTGACTGCACCCTGTGGAATGCCTGTTCTGTCCCTGTGACGGGATGGAATTGCTGTGATGTACATGAATGAGCAGAAGAAACGGAATAAAAGGCTTGAAAGCAATACCGCTGAGTGCGTGCGTGTGTGTGTGTGTGTGTGTGCGTGCGTGTGTGTGTGTGGTGTGTGTGTGTGTGTGTGTGTGTGATGTGTGTTGTGTGTGTGTGTGACAGTCTGGTGTAGAGTGTGTGCGGAGTGTGAGTGTGGTGTGTGAGAGTGTGTGTGTTTGAGTGGTGTGTGTGCGTGTGCGAAGGTGTGGGTACGTGTGGTGTACGCTGAGTGTGTGCGTATGTGTGTACGTCCCTGTGTGGCGTGCGTGCGTGCGTGCGGGTGTGATGTGTGAGGAGAGTTGTGTGTGTGGGAGAGAGAGAGAGTTGTGGAGAGAGAGTGAGAGAGAGAGAGGAGAGAGAGAGAGAGAGAGAGAGAGAGAGAGGGAGGAGGAGAGAAGCGTTAGGAGACAGCAAAACAGGGCAGAAAAAAAGGTTTGGGAAGCCATTGGACCATAGCTGTCCGTTCGGGAGATCACATGATTTAATTCCAGAGAAAAAAAAAACCTTTTCATGGATAGGCCATAGAAGACCAAAGAGAAACAGAAAAAGGGAACCTGCAACAAGCATAAACTACAGAACAACAGGAAAAAAAAAAAAAAACTATGCAGTACACGTAGACGAAACTGGAAGCAGTTAAAATATTCTGATTAAAATAAAACATACGTCAGTTTACACGATACCGGAATTGTACCCTTTCATTGATACTTCAGGACGCTGTTTATGATGGATCTGGCTAACTGTGGCAAGGTCTCCGCCTATGGACGGCCCAAAAGAGATTGATACTGGTTGCTCCTTTTAGAATGCCGATTCTGGGGCCGTGGTGGGGACAAATCAGGGTGAGTGTTTAACGGGAGCCGGAGGCGGTGATGACACCACAGAAGTTTCAAAGAAGATGAGAGAGGAGAGATGAGGAGAGAGAGGAGAGAGAGGGGGAGGGGAGAGGGGAAAGAGAGGAGAGAGGAGAGGGAGAGAGAGAGAGAGAGGGAGAGGAGGGGAGAAGAGAGAGAGGAGGGAAGAGAGAGAGAGGGAGAGAGAGAGGGAGAGAGAGGGAGAGAGAGAGAGAGAATGAGAGAGCGGGGTGAGAGCAGGAGAGAGGAAAGAGAGGAGAGAGAGAGAGATGGAGAGAGAGAGAGAGAGAGAGGGAGGGGGGAGAGGAGAGAGAAGAGAGAGAGGAGAGAGAGAGAGAGAGAGAGAGAGAGAGAGAGGAGAGAGAGGAGAGAGGGGGGAGGAGAGAGGGAGAGGAGAGAGAGAGCGAGGAGAGAGAGAGGTGGAGAGAGAGGAGGGAGAGGGGGAAGAAGATGGGAGAAGAGAGAGGAGGAGAGATGAGAAGGAAGAGAGGAGGAGAGGAGAAAGAGAAGAGGGGTGAGAGGGAGGGATCGAGAGAGAAGAGAGGAGAAGAAATCGGGGAGAAGAGAGACAAGAGGAGAGGAGAGAGAGATGAGAGAGAGAGGAGAGAAGAGAGAGAGAGACGAAGAGAGAGAAGAAGAGAGACGAGAGGAGAAGAGAGAGAGAGATAGGAGAGAGAGAGAGAGAGAGAGGAGAGAGAGACAGTGAGAGAGAGAGGTTTCTGGATGAAAACAACCTCCCAACTCTATTTTGTGCTTGGGAAGAAGGACGGGAGTGGTGGCTTGGTGGTCAGACTGCTGAACTTTCAGTCTTATCAACATGGGACTGATCCCAGAGAGTATCTGCTGGTTGAAAGACGAAGTGGGGGTTGTTCCAATCTCTCAGATCAACACATGCACAAAGTCACTTGGGCCTGACCTTCCCTCCATACACAGCGAGAACATCCAATACAATCCGCATTAGCAGACCGTGAATGGCAGGAATGTAACTGAGAGAGAAAATGGACATCTGCCAAATATTTCCTACTGTGCCAGAACTACCGTAATGGACACTTAGACAACCACAACTACAGTGTGATTCATGTGTCTGTCTGGCATCTCCAGAAACATTCTGATCACGAGATGGCAGTTATAGCATGATGATGGGGTGAGGGTGGGGAAGGGTGAGGGGGGGGGGGGGGGGGGGGTTATTGGGGGGGGTGGGGGTAGTAGTTTTGATTGAAAGAATTCTCGGCCTCACATCAGACGCGCCAAACCTCGGACATCATAATCTGACAAACAAAAAACATAATGACGCAAGCAGAGCTGATGGAATTAAGCCAGGATGCGCAGGCTGTGAGGCATGCATCTGGAATGCTGATTCTGCAAGGACGTGTGAGAGACGATGTCTGACATGTGAGGTCTACTCTCTTCTCTCTGTCTGTCTCTCTCTCTGTCTATCTCTCTCTCTGTCTATCTGTCTGTCTGTCTGTCTACCTCTCTCTCTCTGTCTGTCTGTCTATCTCTCTCTCTCTTGTCTATCTGTCTGTCTGTCTGTCTGTCTGTCTGTCTCTCTCTCTCTGTCTGTCTGTCTCTCTCTCTCTCTCTCTCTCTCTTCTCTCTCTCTATCTCCCTCTCTCCCAGATGACTCTTTGCTCACAAATCTGTACACCCCATATAATGTGAAACCAAATGTTCAACAATACCCTGTGACCACAGACTAGGCAACCACGTGGTTCCCAAGGAGACAGCATTACTCACCCTTGTCTTCCTCTTCCTCTCTCTCCTCCTTCCACCACAATATACGTGTCCCCCAGTGTCCTGGTCCACTTACGCTGATGAAGTATGAACGATGCTTCCACCAGCTTCGCCTAGTTCTGTCTGTTTCTGGCTCACTGTCGACTTCTGGCCACGAGATGTTTTTTCTGGTCTGTGTCCATCCACTTTGAGGAATACCGTCAAGTGGCCATTAGTCTGCCAGGGGGTAGGGCACAGTTTCCTCTTTGAACTGTGTTATGAGAGTTGAGCGTGTGTGATAGATGTCTTGGTTAGGCAATGTGTGTGTGATTGGCTGCTGTTGGCTCAAGTCAAGGCATACTGTTTGTATCCACGCCGACCACAGAGACCACTTCCAGACTAAAAACAAGTTAACAGCATGACTACTGTACACGTTAAAAATGTTATAACAAATAATCCAAGCCAAGTTCAGTGCAAGCTTAATACGAATATCACTGTGAGCTGTTTCCTGATGGAGGACAGGAAACGCGGCATGCACAGAGGGAGTAAGTGAAGGATCTCTCTCTCTCTCTCTCTCTCTCTCTCTCTCTCTCTCTCTCTCTCTCTCTCTCTCTATATATATATATATATATATATATATATATGTAGATAGATAGATGTGTGTGTGTGTGTGTGTGTGTGTGTGTGTGTGTGTGTGTGTGTGTGTGTGCGTGTGTGTGTGTGTGTGTGTGTGTGTTGTCTCTGTGTGTGTGTGCGTGCATATGTGTGCATGCATGCGTGCGTCTGTGTGTATATATGTATGTATGTATGTATGTGTGTGTGTGTGTGTGTGTGTGTGTGTGTGTGTGTGTGTGTGTGTGTGTGTGTGCACAGAAAAATTTAGTAGTCAGGGAAAACGAGTGCAGGCTAACAATTCCTTCATCGTTACATTCATGATTTGGCAAAGATTTAAAGGAACTAAAAAGGGAAGGGTGATGGAGGGAAGAAAGAAAACGAGAATGAAAAATCAGGAAAAATATCATATATTAGAATCCCTCACTAGCAGCCTATGGGACCATCGTCACCCATCTTGCAGACAGAACCATTCATATTGAATGCTCTGAGGCCTTAAAGACAAGGAGATCAGCATTTAGGGCCAGGGTGGGGTCGTCGACTAGTATCAAGTAGGACAGATTAGCTTAGAGCAGCATTTCCCTTTCTCCAGGTAACGGGTTGATGTTGTGAGCTGTTGGTTTCTCCTCTCACTACCATTGTACAGCATGAGTTAGGGCAGAGAGGTTATCACAGTGGTAAAGACAGCTGCATCAGCAGCAACAGTATATTATGGTAGAAGATGTTGATGCTGTTTCTGGTGTTTTTCTTCTTGCAGTTCTAGTATGTTCAGAGTTTGTAACAGTGAGTGTTGATTGATATCTGTAAGCACAAAATCCTCAACAGAATATCAGTGACTCACATTTCTAGTCGGTTTCATGAAATTTCAATTAAAAGTGTACAATTTGGCATTCCAATGTTGTGTTGGGATATAGAAGAACTGTAGACTGTCACTGTGCTTAGCTACAGTGTCCACAAAGACATCTTGTATATACATAACCTTTTCTAGCAAAATCACTGAAAGCGTCTGCCAGTATCGTTTGGTAACGGTCACTCCTCTGGAGCCATAAAGTATTGAATAAGCCCTTCATTTGTCAATTAAGAGAAAACGATGATAGCAAAAAAAGAGTAAAAAAAAAAAAAATTAAACTGTTCTAACCTCACAGTCCACTAGTCCACATTGCTGAGGACATCTTTGTTTCTCACGTCCACCTATGATGGTCTATTAGGATGTTTCTGTGGCATAGGTCTGCAGCATGGTCATGAAGGCCGGCTGGCATAGGATGGCCATGCGGAATGGCCCAGCAGGACCCAGCATGGCCTTGCAGGATGGCCTTGTATGATGGTCAATGGCAGGCAGTCTTGGCAGGATTCATGACAGTTCCAAGCAAGCTTGGGAAGCCATGTCTGAAAGGGTGGCTCTTCATGCGTTTTACTCGTGGAGACCTCTGCTTTTAGTTTCCTCTCCACAACTACTCCCATGGTGATCTGATATCAGCATGCAAAGTATGTCCAGATTCATGGGGTTATGGTTGGATGGATGTAGAGTGACACTCTCCTGCGTATTTTAGGTCAGAACAAGCACTTGTGAGAACCAAGGAAATGACTTGGTAGCGGTGTAGGTTCCTTGCCTGGTGACTGCCGGATATTGACTGCACCCTGTGGAATGCCTGCTCTGTCCCTGTGACGGATGGAATTGCTGTGATGTACATGAATGAGCAGAAACGGAATAAAAGGCTTGACAAAGCAATACCGCTGAGTGCGTGTGGGTGTACCGCGTGAGTTGCGTGTGTGTGTGGTGTGTGTGTGTGCGTGTGGTGTGTGTGTGTGGTGTGTGTGTGTGTGTGTGTGAGAGTGTGTGAGAGAGTGTGCGAGTGTGTGTGTGTGGAGAACGTGGTGTGAGAGAGAGAGAGAGGGAGAGAGAGAGAGAGGAGAGAGAGAGGAGGAGAAGGAGACGAGGAAAAAGGAGAAGATGAGAGATAGAGCAAGGAAGAAAGGAGAAAAAAAGGTATCAGGAAGCCATTAGACCATATAGCTGTCCGTTCGGGAGATCACAGTAAAAAAGAAAGAAAAGAAAGGTCAGAAAACCAGGAGCCAGAGACAAAGAAAACACAAAAAAAACAAACAACAAAAAAGAAAAAAGGAACTGGAAGCCATTAGACCAAAGCTGTCCGTTCGGGAGGATCAAATGATTTAATTCCAAAAGAAAGAAAAAAAACTTTCATGGATAGCCATAGACCAAAGAGAAAACAGAAAAAAAGGAACCTGCAATAAGCATAAATACAGAACAAACAGGAAAAAACTATGAGTACACGTAGACGAACTGGAAGCAGTTAAAATATTGTTCATTAAAATAAAACATACGTCAGTTACACGATACCGGAATTGTACCCTTTCATTGATACTTCAGGACGCTGTTTATGAATCTGGCTAACTGTGGCAAGGTCTCCTCTCGTGGACGGCCCAAAAAGATTGATACTGATTGCTCCTTTTAGAATGCCGATCTGGGGCCGTGGTGGGACAACCAGGGTGAATGTTTTAACGAGAGTCGGAGGCGGTGATGACACAACAGAAGTCTCAAAGGAGATGAGAAGAGGAGAGAGAGAGAGAGAGGAGAGAGAGAGAGAGAGAGGAGAGAGAGAGACAGGAGGAGAGAGAGAGAGAGAGAGAGGAGAGGGGGAGAGAGGGAGAGAGAGGAGAAGAGAGAGAGAGAAGAGAGGAGAAAGAGGAGAGAAGAGAGAGGAGAGAGAGGGGGGAAAGGGGGAGGAGAAGAGAGAGAGAGGAAGAGAGAGAGGGAGGAGAGAGGGGAAAGAGAGAAGGAGAGAGAGAGGGGAGAGAGAGAGGGAGAGAGAGAGGGTGAGAGAGAGAGAGAGGAAAAGAGACAGGTGAGAGAGAGAGAGGGGAGGGAAAAGAGAGAGGAGAGAGAGGGGAGAGAGAGAAAGAGAAGGAGGAGGAGAGAGAAGGAGAGGAAGGCGAGAAAGGAGAAAGAGGAAGGGGAAAGGAGAGAGAGAGGGAGGGGAGAGAGAGAGAGGAGAGAGAGAGATGGAGAAAGAGAGCGGAGAGAGAGAGAAGAGAAGAAGAGAGAGAGAGAGAAGAGAGAGAGAAGAGAAGAGAAGAGAAGAGGGGGAGGAAAGAGAGAGAGGAAGAGAGAGAGAGGAGAGAGGAGGAGGGAGGGAGAGAGACAGAGAGAAAAGGTTGATAGGTGAGAGAGAGGTTTCTGGATGAAAAACAACCTCCCAAACTCTATTTTGTGCTTGGGGAGAAGGACGGGAGGGTGGCTCGGTGGTCAGACTACTGAACTTTCAGTCTTATGAACATGGGATTGATCCCAGAGAGTATCTGCTGGTTGTAAGATGAAGTGGGGGTTGTTCCAATACCTCAAATCAACACATGCACAAAGTCACTTGGGCCTGACCTTCCCTCCATACACAGCGAGAACATCCAATACAATCCACATTAGCATACCGTGAATGGCAGGAATAGAGACTGAGAGAGAAAATGGACATCTGCCAAATATTTCCTACCGTGCAAAGAACTACCGTGATGGACACTTAGACAACCACAACTACAGTGTGATTCACGTGTCTGTCTGGCATCTCCAGAACATTCTGATCACGAGGTGCAGTTATAGCATGATGATGGGTGTGAGGGTGGAGAGTGAGGTGGCGTGTGGGGGGGGGGGGGGGGGGAGGTAGTTGTTTTGATTGAAAGAATTCTCAGCCTCACATCAGACGCGCCAAATCTCAGACATCATAATCTGACAACAAAAATAACGACGCGAGCAGAGCTGATGGAATGAAGCCAGGATGCGCAGGCTGTGAGGCATGCATCTGGAATTGCTGATTCTGCAAGGACGTATGAGAGAAGATGTCTGACATGTGAGGGTCTACCCTTGTGTCTGTCTGTTCATCCGTCCGTCCCGTCCGTTCGTCCGTCTGTCCGCCGCTCTCTCTCTCTCTCTCTGTCTCTCCTGTCTCTCTCTCTTTCTGTCTCTCTATCTCTCTTCTCTCTCTCTTGCTCAACG
>JADBJO010000513.1:105000-107500 GCA_016801955.1 Conus betulinus | reverse complement strand
CTAAGGAAACGTATCTGAGGAGTTGCGTAGTGTTAGTGGATCAATCACCACATAGAATGGTATTTTCTTTTTTTACTTTCAACTCTTTTTTCCTTTCTTCTTTCACTAATCATTTCCCTCATTCTTCCCATCTCTTATTTCTGTTTTCTCATGACTGTTTGTCCTGTGCTTCCCTCCCTCCCTCCTTCCTTCCTTCCTTCCTTCTTTCTTTTTTTTCATATTTTTTTACCTGTCTTCTCTTGTCATTACTTCCAGATCACTCATTCAGGACATATAGGCTCATTCTGTGCCAGCCTCTGTCTCAGCAGACCATAGGGAGGAGCACCCATCTCCATCTGTTTGCCATTCATTCACTTCCCTTATTACCTCTATCTATAGCAGAGGAGAGAAAAAGGTATGGGTCAAATTGTGTCTCAACCTAAAGGTAATTGGTGCGGGACAAACGGAGTTTATATTGTAAAATAACATAGTTACATTTCTTTCTTTTTAATTTTGTGTCTTTTCCACCCGGTTTCCTTATCATCTTCTCTCTTTCCCTGAATAGTCCCCCCCCCCCCCCCCCCCCCCCCCCCCCCTCTTTCCTTTCCGCTGTAAGTTCAGGTAATAGTGTCGTTCAGTAACCTGGCTTCTCTTTCTCTTGACTTGCAAGAAATGGCTTCCTTAAATGCACAGTTTCATAACCTCTCTAGACGTACGTGTGTGTGTGTGTGTGTGTGTGTGTGTGTTGTGTGTATTGTGTGTGTGTGTGTGTGTGTGTGTGTGTGTGTGTGTGTGTGTGTATGCGTGGGGCATTGATTGTGCGTGTATGTATGTGTGTGTGTGTGTGTGTGTGTGTGTGTGTGTGTGTGTGTGTGTGTGTGTGTGTGTGTGTGTTCGCTGTGTGTGCGTGTGTGTGTGTGTGCGCATGTGTGTGTGTGTGTGTGTGCGTGTGTATGTGTGTGTGTGTGCGTGTGTGTGTGTGTGTGTGTGTGTGTGTGTGTGTGGTGTGTGTGTGTGTGTGTGTGTGTGTGTGTGTGTGTGTGTGTGTGGTGGTGTGTGTGTGTGTGTGTTGTGTGTGTGTGTGTGTGTGTGTGTGTGTGTGTGTGTGTGTGTGTGTGTACGTTTTTGTGTATTTCTTACTATCAGTTTTTTGTATCTCTCTTTTGCTTGTTTGTCTGTCTGTGTGTTTGTCTGCCTGTTTCTGTCTCTCTCTCTCCCCCCCCCCCCCCCCCCTCCCTCTCTCTCTCTCTCTCTCTCTCTCTCTCTCTCTCTCTGTATGTCTAGCTTGATTTCTTAAATATCTTGCTTTTTCTCTCTACCGCGCTCTCTCCGTATTCTGTCCCTCGCTCCCTCCCTCCCTCCCTCCCTCCCTCTCTCTCTCCCCAGCTCCTCGTATTTCTTTATATCATTAGGTATTTTATTCATCCTGCTTCACTTTTATCATATCTTTGTTTTTCTTCATCATTTGGATGGCAGACACGAAAGAGAGAACATAACAGGTACAAAAGATTGTGAAATCTAGCCATATCAAAATGGTAGTAGTAAAATTTGCCAAGGAAATAAAAAAAAAAAACCGAAGTGGACGAGCAAAGTCTTATTTTCCAGATAAAGATATTGTTGTACCATGCAAATAATACGTACGTGTCCACTCTGTGTGTCAGTGTGCCAGTGAGTGCACTTTTTATCATATAGGCACTCTACTCTCAAGCTCATCCCATTTGAGATCTGCGTCCACTGCTAGCAAAATGGATGACATTGATGTTCTTAGTTAGCCTGCACCTGACTGATTATTCATAGCATATTTGCATGTACAACTGTTCTGTGTTTTGATTTGTTTTACTCGGATACATCCTAGGTGGTCCCACTTGGCTACAAACAGTATGCCACAGACATTCACACACACGTTGCCTAACCAAGACATCCATCACACACGCTCTCCTCTCGTAACACAGTTCAAAGAGGAAACTGTGCCCTACCCCCTGGCCGACTAACGGCCACTTGGCGGTGTTCCTTAAAGCAGTCTGACACAGTCCAGAGAGAAACATCTGGTGGCCAGAAGTGGACAGTGAGCCAGAAGCAGACAGAACTAGGCGAAGCTGGTGGAAGCATCGTTGGGGGAAAAATACTTCATCAGCGTAAGTGGACCAGGACCCTGGGGGACACGTATATTGTGGGTGGAAGGAGGAAGGGGAGATGGAAGGAGGAGGAGGAGGAAGACAAGGTTGAGTAACCCTGTCTCCATGGAAACTTCTTGCTGGCCTAGACTGTGGCTAGGGGTTATTGCTGATCATTTGGTTTGACGTTATGTGGGGGAAGAGGGGGGGGGGTTGGTCAAAGGTGAATCACTTGAGAGAGAGAGAGAGAGAGAGAGAGAGAGAGAGAGAGGGACAGACAGAGAGAGGGGGGGGGAGGAGATATGTGAAGGGAAGTTGACGAGGCTAGATGGCTGACCAGAAGTGTCTTGTTTGGTTTTCAGTTCTAACCTGGTCTGCAATAACAAAAATAAAGAAGCCTTCACGAC
>JADBJO010000513.1:92500-100000 GCA_016801955.1 Conus betulinus | reverse complement strand
GTGAAAAAAATAGTTGACGTGATCTTGAACTTTAAGGGGAAAAAAAAAACTGAATTGAAGAAGAAGATTGAAAGAAGAAGAAAAGAAGAAGAAGAAGAAGAAGATTGAAAATAAGCAATGCATTCTATTGATGGCGATGTTGTTTAGTTTATGTGTGTGTAACTCTTGTTTGATTACAGCTGAATTTCCTCCCTTTATCAAACGTGTAGCCCTCTCTATACAGGCCAGCGGTCTCACAGTAAAGCATTTCGGAGTTCGAAAAAAAAAACAAAAACAAACAAACAAAAAAAAAACAACAAACAAAAAAAACAAGAACCAATAATCAAAAAAAAAAAAAAAAAACTCTCTCTCTCTCTCTCTCTCTCTCTCTCTCTCTCTCACACTCTCTCTCTCTCACTCTCTCTCTCTCTCTCTCTCTCTCTCTCTCTCTCTCTCTCTCCTCTCTCTCTCTCTCTCTCGCCCCTTTATTTCTGTTTCTTTCCATATCTCTACCTCTTTCTACCTCTTTCCTGTGTCTCAGTCTCCTGTCCTTTATCTGTCTGTTCTGCCGCCTCTGCCTCTTTCCACTCTGTCTCTCTGCCCCACCCCCTACCCTCCATCTCTCCTCGTCCTCCTCCTCCTCCCTCCTCTCCCTTTCTGTCCCTGAAATCTCCCCTGTTCTCACCACCCCTCTCTTTCTGTTTTTCTTTCTCCCTTCCATTACTATCCTCCTCTCTCTCTCTCTCTCTCTCTCTCTCTCTCTCTCTCTCTCTTCCTCCTGTCTATCGCTCTATTCACCTAATGTATCTGTTTCTCTTCTCTTTGTCTCCTGTCTCTGCCTTTCTGCCCTCTTTTTCGTCTGTATCTCATTCTTTTGTCTTTACTATTCCGTCATTTTATTGTTTTTGTTTGTTTTTTTACAGAGAAGTTTCTCTCCGCCCACCAACACCCACCCACCTATGACTTTTATTGCTCTGTCTGTGTCTCTCCACCACCCATCCACCTATCATTTCTATTGCTCTGTGTGTCTCCACCACCCATCCACCTATCATTTCTATTGCTCTGCTCTGTGTCTGTCTCCACCACCCATCCCCACCTATCATTTCTATTGCTCTGTCTGTGTGTCTCCACCACCCATCCACCTATCTTTCTATTGCTCTGTCTGTCTGTCTCCACCACCCATCCACCTATCATTTCTATTGCCCTGTCTGTCTCCACCACCCATCCACCTATCATTTCTATTGCTCTGTGTGTCTCCACCACCCATCCACCTATCATTTCTATTGCTCTGTCTGTCTCCACCACCCATCCACCTATCATTTCTATTGCTCTGTCTGTCTCCACCACCCATCCACCTATCATTTCTATTGCTTGTCTGTCTCCACCACCCATCCACCTATCATTTCTATTGCCCTGTCTGTGTGTCTCCGCTTTTCTCTCTCTCCCTCCGTCGTGTCTGTCTATTGTGTGCTCCTGTCCGTTTTTTTTTTTCTTCTCCTACTCTTACCTCTACTCTGTCTTTATGCATGTGGACACGCACTATAAACAAACAACGTATGCATGTGCAGAGAGAGAGAGAGAGAGGAGAGAGAGAGAGAGAGAGAGAGAGAGCAGAGAGACACACACAGACAGAAAGACAGACAGAAGACAGACACAGACAGACACAGACAGACACAGACGAGACACAGACAGACACAGACAGACAGACACAGACAGACAGACAGAGAGTGTCATAGTGCACATATCCAGCAAATCACGACCGTTTGGCGACCTTTTCTCTCCTCAGTGGACAATGAAAGGTGCAGTGCTAGACCCCTGGTCATCAAGATATAGGGTTTTTTGATACTGACGAGATAAAATTTCGGAGAGAAAAAGTAGGATACATTGTGAATGTGAGGTGCTGGGGGAATGTAGTCTGATACCATGTCTGGTGAAATGCAGATAATAAATGTCTTCTGTCTCTGAGTAGGGGGAGGGGTTTACGCGAGAGAGAGAGAGAGAGAGAGAGAGAGAGAGAGAGAGAGAGAGAGAGAGAGAGAGAGAGAGAGGAGGGCGAGAGAGGGAGAGGGGTGAGAGAGAGAGAGAGAGAGAGAGAGAGAGAGAGAGAGAAGAGAGGAGAGAGAGAGAGAGAGAGAGAGAGAGGCCCGTAGAAAAAAGTAAGAGAGTGACTAACACGAGATTCAGAACTTTTAAAACATTTCTGAAAGAAAACAACGGTCTGGATAACTCTGGCTGTCGGAGCAAATCGGGTGTGATTCACTGTCATCGATAAGTACGTCTCTGTAAGACGTTTGGACAAACTGAGCTGTAACAGGGATCGAATTCTTTATATATAAGCTAAAAGTCGATACAGAATCTCATTTCGTTTCGTTTAATGTTATTCTGTTTCGTTTTATTTCATAATTTTATTTTATTTTCTCGTTTCATTTGATTTTCCTCGAGCCTATTTCATCATCTGCGTTCAGGTAACATCGATGTTGAGAATTGAGTTTTTCGCCTATTCTTTGTGTCTTTTTTTTTGTCTTTTTTTCCCGTCCCTTCCTCCTACCCTTCATCCTTCTCTTTGTCAGTCTTCCTTTTCTTTCTTTTTTTCTGTCCTCCTTTGTGTCCTCTCCCGCCTTTTGTGACTTCTTTCTTTTCCCTTCCCTTTCTATTTTTTTTTTTTTTTTTTTTTTTTTTTTTGGTTTGCTTTTCCTTTTCCTATTTTGTTTTTCTCTTCGTTTCCTTTGTTTCCTTGTTTTTATTTATTTTCTAAGACTCTCCGCGTCAGTCAACATTTTAGGAGGGTCTGCTCAATTTCACACACACACACGCACGCACACGCACACACACACACACACACACACACACACACACACACACACACACACACACACACACACACACACACACACACACACACACACACACACACACACACACACACACACACACACACACACAACACAAAACACACACACACACACACACACACACACACACACACACACACACACACACACACACACGCACGCACGCACACACCACACACATACACACACACACACACACACACGCACGAACGCAGGCTCGCACGCACACACACGCACGCACGCACACACACACACACACACACACACACACACACACACACACACACACACACACAACACACACACACACCCACACCACGCACACGCACGCACAGGGGGAGAGAGAGAGAGAGAGAGAGAGAGAGAGAGAGAGAGAGAGAGAGAGAGAGAGAGAGAGAGAGAGAGAGAGAGAGAGAGAGACAGACAGACAGACAGACAGACAGACAGACAGAAACAGAGAGACAGAGAGAGAGAGACAGACAGGCGGGCAGACAGACAGATAGACAGACAGACAGACAGACAGACAGGCAGACAGACACACAGAGACAGAGACAGACAGAGACAGAGACAGAGACAGAAACAGAAACAGAAACAGACAGAGACAGAGACAGATAGAGACAGAGAGACAGTCAGAAAGACAGAGACGGAGACAGAGAAACAGACTCTCTCTCTCCTCTCTCTCTCTCTCTCTCTGTCTCTCTCTCTCTCTCTCTCTCTCTCTCTCTCTCTCTCTCTCTCTCTCTCTCTCTCTCTCATCATGTGTGTGCGTGTGTTCGCCATTCAGATCAACGCCCTTTTTTACATATACACCAACATGTTGTTGCTATGTATATGACAGAGTGGAACGCCTTGTTTACACAAAGACCAACATGTTGTTGCTATGTATATGACAGAGTGGAACGCCTTGTTTACACAATGACCAACATGTTGTTGCTATGTATATGACAGAGTGGAACGCCTGGTTACACAAAGACAAACATGTTGTTGCTATGTATATGACAGGATGGAAGGCCTTGCTTACACAAAGACCAACATGTTGTTGCTATGTATATAGGACAGGATGGAAGGCCTTGCTTACACATACACCAACATGTTGTTGCTATGTATATGACAGGGTGGAACGCCTTGTTTACACATACACCAACATGTTGTTGCTATGTATATGACAGGATGGAAGGCCTTGTTTACACATACACCAACTTGTTGTTGCTATGTATATGACAGGGTGAACGCCTTGTTTACACATACACCAACATGTTGTTGCTATGTATATGACAGGGTGGAACGCCTTGTTTTTACACATACAACCAACATGTTGTTGCTATGTATATGAATGGAAACGCCTTGTTTACACAAAGACCAACATGTTGTTGCTATGTATATGAATGGAACGCCTTGTTTACACATACACCAACTTGTTGTTGCTATGTATATGAATGGAACACCTTGTTTACACATACCCACTGGAACACATGTTGTTGCTATGTATATGACAGAGTGGAAAGGCCTCAGTCGAGCCACACCTACACCAACCTGGGTTGCTATATATTGTGACAGGATGAAAGGCCCCTTGGGGGGGATCAGGGGGGGGGGGGCGGTTGGGGAATTGTTACGATGTCTAGAGTAATAACAGAAAGTTTGTATGCCTGCCCAAAGACCCCCCCCCCCCCCCCCCCCCCTTCCTCCCTCTTCGACCCACCTACCCACCCTCCAACTAATCGAACACTACAAGGCTCATTCGATCAAGCCACGATCGAACCCGACTGGATGCCACAATAGTGTTGTGGGGTTTTAGAGAGTATGAGTTGCCCCTAGAGAATGGAAACCAACCAATCAGATCGAGCCACCTCAAACCTGACTGGATGACAGAATACTGCTGTAAGTTTAGAGAGTATGAGTAGCGCCGAGAATGAAAACCAAACAATCAGATCGAGCCATGCTCAAATCCGACTGGATGCCACAATATTGTTGTGGGTCTAGAGAGTATGACTTGTCGCGAGAATGAGAACCAACCAATCAGATCGAGCCACACTCAAACCCGACTGGATGACACAATGTTGTTGTGGGTTTAGAGAGTATGAGTATGAGAATGATCACCAGTAAGTCAGGGGTCGTTACTGTTGGAGACTGCGCAGGCGGAAAATAATGGCGATACACAAGCAAAAGAGATATTCTTTCTGACCTAATTCCGAGCACAGAAGAGTACTAAACAGAAATATATTTCGCAAGGCAAAAAAAACTAAGCCATGCTTAGACATCAGCAATGCCGATAGATTCTTTTAACAACCAGTTATTAGGACAAAAGTGAAAAGAAATCACACAATCACTAATGAAAAAAAAACAACAACAACAAATCAAGTACTATGGGCATTTGGTCACCGCAGAATATACTGTCGCACTTCGTAGAAGCCACATTACAACCTAAAGCTGGCACTTCATAAACTGTGACCAGAGAGAGAAAAACAAATGTCAGAGACTTTTGAGAGAAAACACAGGAGAAGAGGCCATGGCCACAATGCCAGAAAAACAACAGACAATGATAAGGGGAAAAAAAAAAAAAAAAAAAGGCCCAGTCAAATGAGTGACAGAAAAGGGGAATTTAGAGGCACAGAAATTTCAGAGGGCAGGGAAAACTGTTTGCCCTCAAAGGGTCCCTGATATCCCCGAAGGGAGGCATGGGCGAGAAATATAGACATATCTGCTGTGATTATGTAGTTTTAAAACGCAAATACAATGCAATATAGTGCGATTGATGCAATAATGCAATGTAGTGCGATGTAATGCAATACAATGCAATATAGTGCAATGTAATGCAATACAATGCAATGCAATAGAATGCAATATAGTGCGATCAATGCAATACAATACAATATAGTGTGATGCAATGCAATGCAATGCAATGCAATACATGCAATGCAATAATGCAATTAGTGCGATGGCAATGCAATATAGTGTGATGCAACGCAATACATAATGCGATACAATGCGATGCACATGCAATACAACGCAATATAATGCGGTACAATGCATAACACAATGCAATATAATGCGCGGTAATGCAATGCAATGCAATATAATGAGATGCAATGCAATACAATGAAAATAATGCAGCAATACAATGCAATGCAACATAATGCGATGCAATGCAATACAATGCAATACAATGCGATGCAATGCCATGCAATGCAAATATAGTGCGATACAATGCAACATATTGCGATGCAATGCAGTACAATGCAATATAACGCGATGCAATGCAATACAGTGCGATGCAATGCAGTACAATGCAATATAATGCAATGCAATATAGGGCGATGTAATGCAATGCAATGCAATGCAATGCAATGCATTAAGGTGCAAGCCAAGTGGAGCATCAAGTGAATGTATAGCCTTTCGGGTCTTGACATTTGACAGGAACAATTCTAAAGACAGCTGGAATCGGACTGGCTTTGAAGAGGAGCAGGAAATGCGGTTGAAATAAACATAAAACCTTCCCCACCCGACCCCATCCCAGAAATGCCGCGTCACACGATCAAGTCCGATAAGCCTGTGAGTTGCTCGTGGGGCTGGGGAGGAAGTGGAGGGATAAGGGAGAGGTTGCACGTGCGTATGTGCGTGTTTGTATATATACCTAAGAGAAAAACCACAGACAACCGGAGATGTGTCTCTCCGCGGCCATGAGAGAGAGAGAGAGAGAGAGAGAGAGAGAGAGAGAGAGAGAGAGAACTCGTGAACTCGTGACTTTACTTTGATGTGAGGCCTCCAGCCTATCCACATGTGACACGTAACATGAAATTGTTTTATGCTATTGAAAAATCAATGATTTATATAGAAAAATTTTTCAAAAAGAATGATGCTCATTTTGGCGATAACAAAAGTAACAAACTTAGGTTTATAACATTTCATTTCAACTGTTCCTCTCTAAAGTGTGTAAGCGTAATGTACAAACATAGCAACATCTGTCATTATGAGAGCATTTTCGTTTTGTAATAGTGTCTTCAGCTAGACTGGAAAGCTAACTTCACAGTATTACTTATGCCCGTCGCTCCTCCCGAAGCATAGGCCGCCGACAACAGTCCGCCAGAGTTCTCTGCCCTGGGCTGCGCCACTCTTATTTTTTTTTAAATGCGATATTACACTGAATATAGTGTTTATGAATATATTTTTCTCGTAATAGTTTGTAAGTTGGACATGTTTTGAAGAAAATGTATTTCGGTTTCTTCTTCACTGCAAAAAGGACAGGGGGTTATTACTGCAGTATCAGTATACTTTTTATTTGTTCCAAGCTCATTTACACCTAATCTGACTTTTGCTTATGCTCTTCTGAACTTTCTAATCCTGATATCGTATAAGTATTTCTCAGGTTGATGCAGCGATTTAAAGGATCGGTAGACGGGTATAGAAGATAGTAATCGAGAGAGAGAGAGAGAGAGAGAGAGAGAGAGAGAGAGAGAGAGAGAGAGAGAGAGAGAGAGAGAGAGAGAGAGAGAGAATGTGTGTGTGTGTGTGTGTGTGTGTGTGTGTGTGTGTGTGTGTGTGTGTGTGTGTGTGTGTGTGTGTGTGTGTGTGTGTGAGAGTGAGTGAGTGAGTGGGTGAATTTATGTGTGTGTGTGTGTGTGTGTGTGGTGTGTGTGTGTGTGTGTGTGTGTGTGTGTGTGTGTGTGTGCGC
>JADBJO010000513.1:80000-85000 GCA_016801955.1 Conus betulinus | reverse complement strand
CCAGTCACACAGTGGGACGCGTGTTTCTTGGAGAGTATTGCTCACGTTTCCTGACCAACACGGTTGGTTTCTGTACCTGCCCAGCCTCGTTGATGTCCAGGTGTGTTATAAAAGGAAGTAAAGTCTGCAGTGCACTCACGTCATCTCTGACCAGAATGTCACTTCATAGCGCCATCTCCATCGTCAGCCTCACCGCGACATATCATTCCAAACGGACGCCTCCAGTTCTGCGGCCTTTCATGACGTGCTTTTGCACTGACTTTCTCTCTCTCTCTCTCTCTCTCTCTCTCTCTCTCTCTCTCTCTCTCTCTCTCTCTCTCTCTCTCTCTCTCTCTCTCTCTCCACGTCTACGCTTGTAAGAGGTTTCTCAAAGTCTGGGGACTGTCTTTGGATGGATGTTGCAGCATCGTCCGGAGAGAGACATTCATTGGCACTGGCCACCCAACCAGTCAGTTATTGTCGACAGCGGGGGGCTTGGTAAGTGATGATTTGTTTACGTGGATAAAACAGGCAGCATTGAGCACAACTGAAGTGACTCGGCAGCAGTGCCTGTGTTTCTTCCTAGGGGTTGCGTCTGGGACTTGTTACTGATTGTTGTCTGTGAACTGTCGGTGCTGGGGGGCACCTGCAGCATAATGCTGGATGTGGCTGTGTATAGCGGAGGCGGAATGAGCAACGTAGGAGTATGGAGGGTCATGTAGCAAAACAAGGGAAAGGGAGAGAAAGCTGGCCCCGCTGTCCTGTCTCTTCCTGCAGTGGTACTCAGCCTCTGACCTGTAGTGCAGCCTTACGCGGGGGCCGGAATAGCTCAGTTTGGTAGAGCGCCGGACTCGTAATCTTGGGGTTGCGGGTTCGCATCTCCGCCGGGCCGTTTCCGTACAGGGGAATTTTTGCCTCGGAGTTAACATTGGTTCTGACTTCATGCCCCATACAGTCCTTTGAATGAGACTACAAACCGAGGTTCCGTGTGTGAACGCACGCACAACATCTTGCACACACGTAAAACCCCATCACCAGCTTTGGGAAGAGAAGGCCAGTTTGGCCGTTGGTATGGATGACACATGACTTATAGCATGCACCTTTCCCGAAGTTAAAGTATTGCTGCCTTAATGGCGGGATGAAAAATGGTCATCCACACAAAAGTGTCAGAATAATCAACATGATGATTGTGGACACTAAACGAAAGAAGAAGGCGACGCCGGCTCCTGTTGTTCTCAGTCCTAAGCTGTGCAGTCTGTCAGGAGCCATCCTATCAGAACCCCATGAGATTTCCTCCTGGAGGCGCCATCACAATCGCACGTTAAAGGCGTGGTAACAATGATTACGGAATGTCCCACTGGCATCGCTTTCTCAAAATCCTTCTCACATTCAACAGCTGAGGATGTGTCAGCTGCTCTAAAGTCCATTGGAAAGCAGAGAAACTGCCGGCAGAATCTGAGGCAAGAGAATAGAAGTTGTGTTGTTGGACCCCCACACAAATGGAACCAACAAATGACAATTCAGAAGCAACGCGTTTCCATTTGTTGTTTTCTGCAAGCAGCGGAACCCTTGATGTCAGCTAGGTGTACAGATCAAGACAGTGTATGGAAACCACCGAGTCCAATTTTATCCAGTGTGTCTGTATGAATGATACGTTCCTTTTCATCATCAGTAAAACAGACTCATTTCTCTGATTTGAAGATGCTGTCCCTGCTTGAAAACTGAGCCTGATTATTTATAGAAGATCAAGAGCCTGGAATCTTGAATACCTTATTTTTGAAATTCTGGATGAGGGCGATGTTCTATGTCCATACTATTCCTGTCTTTCCCTCAAGATGTGTCTGTGTGACCCAGTTCATTGTGCTTTTCTCCCTGAAGACTACCTCAACACTTTCTCTGGTGACGTTTTTTTCTATAGTCTTCTTTGCATCTCTTCGTCCCCTCCCCTTTTCTCGTTAACACCTGCACATACGACGCCGCCAACGGTCTGGCCTCTGTGACAACTGACCATCCTGCAGGTGATAAAGCTTGTGTTGCTTGTTCACCACCTTGCAGGCTGCACAGTTTCCTTAAGCAGATGGGTCAGGGCACAAGAGAGTAAACAAGACGTAACAATCATCTTTTCCAAAGTTTGCATAAATGATCAATGTTTTCTGTCGACCTGTTCTTTTCACAAGTAAACGCATGTCAAAATGATTAGAAAAGTGGTTAGTTCCTGACCCCCCATCTCTCTCTGTCTCTCTCTCTCTCTCTCTCTCTCTCTCTCTCTCTCTCTCTCTCTCTCTCTCTCTCTCTCTCTCTCTCTCTCTCTCTCTCTCTTTGCGCACACTTGTACATGTGTAGGGCGCTCTGTGTGTCTGCACATTCACATTTACCATGGCATTTGTTCTGACAAGCAAACATACTGCAACTGGATCAGCTTGGCTTCCCAAGTTTTCTGAAGATATGTGACATAAACAGCCCGCCACAGCTATGGCAGTGCGATGCTGAACATGCTTTGTACAGTTCATAAGCGTGTTCTTTGAACATATCACTTGCTCGGATAGAGAGTATAATGCTCTTGTGTAAGGTACAAAACAACGGATTTTGGACATCCACAGATTTATCACGATCAATTCTAATCTTCCTCCTTCTCTCCCTTTTTTGCCGATGTACATCCCAGTGTTGGTAGTCTTCCATATTGACAGAGTGAATCTTATGTTCTACTTACCCCCCCCCCCCCCCCCCCCCCCCCCCCCCCCCCCCCCCCCCCCCCCCCCCCCCCGAAGTTGAACAGAAAGAACGCATCATGATTGCTGCACCGAAGAGTATACACGTTACTGAATTACCATTAGCGCGGCACCGGCATATGGTTCCAGAACACGATCACCAGTATGCGATAGAGCGCGGTGCCAAGCGATCAATATGCCCTCACTTCCTGCAACACACCCGAAGGATTACCGGCCGAAATGATGCCGCGATCACAGCGACACCGTGCAAAAGGCGGGACGACTGCCCTGGGAATAGCGCAGGCCGTTTGGTCTGGCACCGCCTCCTCAGTCACGGCACTATCGTTGACTCTAGTCTGACGTTCGCGTGCTGCGTAATACGTCTTGCTTGGCTTTGATCCTTTCGGGGTCCAAGTCATCGGAGACAGTGGATGACGCTGCACGTGCATGTCCATACTTGGGGAATGGGCAGCACGTGCGTGGTACTATTAATTCCTGCCTGTCCACGTTGACTGATGGGGAGGAGTCTGGGTTCGGAGTATGGTGCTGTGCGCTGGTGAAGAGTCTGCATGCTATGGTATTGTACCTGGCTGTCAGAACAATAGCTGTGCACTCTGTGATTTGGAGTCGGACTGACTGGGATAACTGTGGGCGCAGGACGTCCGTATCGTCCAGAGAGCACTGCAGGAATAATCTGAAGGCTTAATTCCTCCCTCTTCCCCATCTTCTCTTCCCCGTCCATCTGCCCGTTTCCATGCCAGAGTTCAAGGAAAGTTCGGCGCTCTGAGTGGCATCATTTCTGGAATCAGCAAACGAGTCAGCTGGGGGGGGGGGGGGGGGGGGGGGGGGATGTTAACCCCTTCCCTGCTGAGGAAGATGGACTGACGTAAGCCGTGCTGTGCCTGGGGTTGTTTACCAGAACAGGTAATTCCTCATCGCTGTTTTCTGTGCAGGAGTGGTGGCCATGATTCCAGACTAACAGAATATGGGCAGGGTAAACGTCCACGAGGTAGACCAGACAGCCTAAACGGATAATCTGAAGGATTGGAGAGATTATAATACCTCTATCATGTCGTGCAGGACCAAGAGAGGTGAACCGGAGATCGGACTAGATCCGTCATAGCACCCTAGCTGGTGTCCGTAACAAGGGTTGATGTTTTGTTATAAGATATCATAAGATTAAACATGGTTGAATAAGAAAAAAAAAAAAAAAAAAAAAATTGGAAATGAAATGAGGCCCAGCAATAAACACCTGGGGGTCTTTGCTCCCATGGACAGGGTAACTTTTATAAGACAAGCCTTTTTGAATAAAGTTTGTTATGGGGGAAAAAACAAGCGCAAGCCAACATAAAATTAAACCTTATGGTTGCCCCACTTGTTTACTGTTTAAGAAAAAAAAAAAAGTATTTGAGGAAAACAATGGTTAAGGAATGGGGAAGATAGTACCTTTGCTAGATGGTATGAAAAAAAAAAAAAAAAAAAAAAAAAAAAAAAAAAAAAAAAAAAAACAGACAACGTGGAGCTGTGGTTAGCGTCACGGATTCCCGGCTGGGAGGCCACCGGTTTGATTCTCACCAGAACCATACTTGTTTCTAGCCCGTGACCAGCTTTTGCTCAGAGTGGAGTTATCTACGGACTCATTTAGGAAAACTGGGACCACACAATCGCGTTTCATCCACATAATGGATGAGTCTATGTTCGTGTTGCTCAAATTTCCAGACCAACACTGCAGGTGTCTGTATCTCTCGGGCCTGGGTTGACGCCGGGCTATGTCAAAGAACATGGGTGTGTGTAGAGTACAGCCCTGTTATGTAGTCTCAGATCAAAATGGAACCCCATAAAATCATCTTCATCATCCTCATCTTAATCAATTAGCATCTGAAAAGTCTGAAATTGTGTGCCCCTTCACACCCTGCTGTCTTGGTGACCTAAGTGTCTAATTCCTCTCCACGTCTGTGCTGTTGGTAAGTGCGTGTCGACGTGGACGGCCTCGACGGAATAGCTCAGTTGGTAGAGCATCGGATTCGTAATCTTGGGGTTGCGGGTTCGCATCCCCGCCGGGCCGTTTCGGTACAGGGGGATTTTTCCCTCGGAGTTAACATTGGTTCTGACTCCATTCCCCACACAGTCCTTCGAATAAGACTATAAACCGAGGTTCCGTGTGTGAACGCACGCACATCTTGCACACATGTAAAATCCCATCACCAACTTTCGGAAGAGAAGAAGGCCAGTTTGGCCGTTGGTATGGATGACACGTTATACATAGCATGCACCTTCACCGAGGTTAGAGTATCGCTGCCTTAATGGCGGGAT
>JADBJO010000513.1:67500-75000 GCA_016801955.1 Conus betulinus | reverse complement strand
CTAGGTGTGAGACACCACACACCCCCTCCTCCTCCCCCTCCTCCCTACACCTCCACCCCCCCCCCCCCCCCCCCCCACACACACACACACACACACACACCACACCGCCCCTCCCCGTCCTCCCCCCATTTCCTCTAAAGGTCGACCTGGTGGGTATCCGCCACCAGTACGTTTTTCTTTACATTTCACCATCATCGTGGATATTTACCATGGTAACAACGACCTTCACCTTTGATGATAGAAGACGGCAAAGAACATGGCGGAAAGAGGCCAGTGAGGGATGAAGGGGTAGGAAAGAAGGTCCGGGCCCAAAGCACTGACGTCTAAAGAAAACGTGGGGTGCCATGGAAGCCAGTCAAAGGGCACGCATTCTCCAAACAAATGCAGGGGCGCGCAAAAGCGCGGACAAATAGATTACGGACACCCGAACGTGGAGTCACACAAAAAACAGGTACAGACATACATACAGTCCATAGATAGATAGATAGATAGATAGATAGATAGATAGATAGATAGATAGTAGAGATAGGATAGATGGATGATATGTGTGTGTGTGTGTGTGTGTGTGTGTCTGTGTGTGTGACATATATATAATATATATATATATATATATATATATATATATATATAGAGAGAGAGAGAGAGAGAGAGAGAGAGAGAGAGAGAGAGAGAGAGAGAGAGAGAGTTTGTGTGTGTTTGTGTGTGACAGAGAGAGAGAGAGAGAGAGAGAGAGAGAGAGAGAGAGAGAGAGAGAGAGAGAGAGAGAGAGAGAGAGACTGAACATCGACATACATAAGATACATAGACATGGATATGTAAAGACACAATGGCATACACACAAGGGGATATGTAGACACGGTGACACACAGAGATAGCGCTACACAGACACGGTGACACACAGAGATAGGGCTGCACAGACACGGTGACACACAGAGATAGGGCTACACAGACGTGCCGATCTTCAGAAATGGGGGCAAATAGACATGGAGACGTACAGACATTGAGGCATACAGACATGGTGACATAGACATAGGGGATACAGATACGGTGACATACAGACATGGGGGTATATATACACGGTGATATATAGACATCAGGGTACGTAGACACGTTATGGTGACATACAGACATGGGGATACACACAGACACAGTGATCTGCAGAAATGGGGACGAATACACACGGGGATATACAGACATGGGGACATACAGACATGGAGAGATACAGATGTGGGGGCATATAGACATGGAGAGATACAGATGTGGGGTCACATAGACATGGAGCGACACAGATGTGGGGATATATAGATACTGTGATACAGAGACATGGAGAGATACAGATGTTGGGGCATATAGACATGGAGAGATACAGACGTGGGCCATATAGACATGAAGAGATACAGACGTGGGGGCATATAGACATGAAGAGATACAGATGTGGGGATATAAAGATACTGTGATATAGATACATGGAGAGATACAGATGTGATAATATATAGATACGGTGATATAGAGACACGGAGAAATACAGATGTGGGGATATATAGATACGGTGATATAGAGACATGGAGAGATACAGATGTGGGGATATATAGATACGGTGACATAGAGTCACGGTGACATACAGATGTGGGGGCACACAGACATAGAGACATACAGACATGGAGAGATACAGATGTGTGGGGTATACAGACATGGAGAGATACAGATGTGGGGGTATATAGACATGGAGAGATACAGATGTGGGGGTATACAGACATGGAGAGATACAGATGTGGGGGTATATAGACATGGAGAGATACCGATGTGGGGTATATAGACGTGGACAGATACAGATATGGGGGCATATGGACAAAGAGAGATACAGATGTGGGGGTATATAGACAGGGAGAGATACAGATGTGTGGGGGGTATATAGACATGGAAAGATGCAGATGTGGGGGGCATATAGACAGGGAGAGATACAGATGTGGGGGTATGTAGACATGGAGAGATACTGGTGTGGGGCTATATAGAGAGGGAGAGATACAGATGTGGGGTATATAGACATGGGGAGATAAAGATGTGGGGGTATAGACATGAAGAGATACAGATGTGGGGGTATGTAGACATGGAGATATACAGATGTGGGGGTATACAGACATGGATAGATACAGATGTGGGGTATATAGACAGGGAGAGATACAGATGTGGGGGTATGTAGACATGGAGAGATACAAACGTGGGGGGTATATAGACATGGAGAGATACAGATGTGGGAGTATACAGACATGAGAGATACAGATGTGGGGGTAATTAGACATGGAGAGATACGGATGTGGGGGTATGTAGACATGGACAGATACAGATGTGGGGGTATATTGACACTGTGACATACAGACATGGAGAGATACAGATGTGTGGGCATATAGACACGGTGACACACAGACATGGAGAGATACAGATTTGGGGGTATACAGACATGGAGAGATACAGATGTGGGTACATATAGACATGGAGAGATACAGATGTGGGTGCATATAGACATGGGGAGAATCAGATGTGGGGGTTCTAGACATGGAGAGATACAGATGTGGGGGGTATATAGACACACTGTGACATAGACATGGAGAGATACAGATGTGGGGGTGTACAGACACTGTGACATACAGACGTGGGGACACACAGAAACAGAGGCATACAGACCTGGAGAGATACAGATGTGGGGGTATACAGACATGGAGAGATACAGATGTGGGTGTATATAGACATTGTAACATACAGACATGGAGAGATACAGATATGGGAGTATATAGACATGGAGAAATACAAATATGGGGGTATATAGACACTGTGACATACAGACATGGAGAGATACAGATGGGGGTATACAGAAATGGAGAGATACAGATGGGGGGGGGGGGGGGGGGGTATGCAGACATGGAGAGATACAGATGTGAGGTATGTAGACACTGTGACATACGGACGTGGAGAGGTACTGATGTGGGGGTATATACACATGGAGAGATACAGATGTGGGGGTATACAGACATGGAGAGATACTGATGTGGGGTATACAGACATGGAGAGATACAGATGTGGGGTATACAGACATGTAGAGATACAGATGTGGAGGTACGTATACACTGTGACATACAGAAGTGGAGAGATACAGATGTGGGGGTATACAGACGTGGAGAGAGATACAGATGTGGGGATATGTAGATACTGTGACATACAGACATGGAGAGATACAGATGTGTGGGGGTATATAGACACGGTGACATACAGACATGGAGAGATACAGATGTGGGGGCATATAGACACGGTGACATACAGACATGGAGAGATACAGATGTGGGGGCATATATAGACACGGTGACATACAGACGTGGTGGCACACAGATATGGAGAGATACAGACGTGGGGGACACACAGACATAGAGACAGACAGACATGGGGAGCACGTATACACGGTGACATACACACATAGGTGCAAGTATACACAGTGACGTACAAACATGGCAGGCACATGAACACAGAGACATCTAGACATGGTGACATAGACATGGAGATACACAGACAAATAGACATACGGGGGCACAAAGACCCAGTGACAAACTAGATAGGGGTTCACATTGTTGACTCGGAGACATACAGACATCAGAACATCATGCAGGCACAAGGATATTCAAACATGAGACTCAGAGACAAGCAGACATATAAACTGGAGGAGAGACACAGCTGAACATTCTGGACTCGCTGACCTACGCTTCAACACTTTTCTAGGCGCAAGACGGCTTTTGCACATTGACTTTACAGTACTTCGTGCACGACCTTGTAGTAGTCAACTGGTTGTCTTCTGCCCATACCAGTTGGGAACCAATCTGATTTCTTAAGCCACTCCGGATAAACTCTTTAAGATTATCCACCACCCAACACGAATATTCTTCTGCCTCCACCCCCCTACCTCACCCGAATCCGGCACCCTCCACCTTCAAAAAATCCCCTTCTCACCCCCTTCATCCTTACACCCACCCACACCTCCTTCGTCTCCCCCCCCCTCCCCCCCCCCCCCCCATCCCACACCTCTCACAGCCCTTTCTCACACCACTCCTCCTACTACGTTCCCCCCCCCCCCCCCCCCCCCCCCCCCCCCCCCCTGACATGAGTTGTTCGCACTCTGGGTGGCAGAAAAGCGATTAGGGAGTTATCCGACTGTTATGTCAGCTCTTGGCCCTCGCAGTCCGCCAACAATCAGATTATACACTAGGGCTTAACGACAAGGCTTTGTTACTTTTCAAGCCGCATTAGCTCAGACTTTGCAAAGCTGAATTCTCCATAGGATCGTTCAAAGAAGGGGATTAAACATCGCACGAAGGACCTTTGAGGGGGACGCTGGCGGAAAACTGGATTAATTGGGGAGAAAAATAATACTGTGCTATTTATGGTGTGTGTGTGTGTGTGTGTGTGTGTGTGTGTGTGTGTGTGTGTGTGTGTGTGTGTGTGTGTGTGTGTGTGTGTGTGTGTGTGTGTGTGTGTGTGTGTCTGCAATGTATGTCGTAACGCGATATGGATTGTGTTCCCTCTCTTTTTTTTCTTTTTTCTGTTTTTTTTTTTTTTCCCCCTTTGATTAACCATTTCCTGGATGAGGAATGGGGTGAGAGGGGAGGAGGGTGAATTCGGAATAAGACTCATATTTAAAAACAGCAAGAAAATGTTGCCCTTATTTCACAACAGATCATTCGTGTGGTAGATCACGCCAATAGAAAAGAATGCAGAAACTTAGAACTGCATCAAAGCTGCCGCACCACAAACGTAGACCATCACAATGGGTAGAGATGTCAATACAGGATTTCTCATGTTCTTTCCCTGTCGCGTCTCTGAACTCATGCAACGGGCAGACAGACTAAATCAACTTTGTACTGTCAAATACGTAAATTACAAAATCGGAGGGGGGGGGGGGGGGGGGGGAGGGGGGTGTCGAGGAGGGGAGGTAAAAAGCGTTGAAATATCTCACTTTCTGTAAAACGGAGGGAAAGGCGCTGAAGTGAGCGTTTGATTCGGGGGAAAAAAACCGTACTGAAACACACAGAGAAAATCAAAGGACAGTCAGTATTTCAAAATAGATATATATAAGAAAGGCAGACAACGCTTCTGAAAAACAAACAGAAAACAAATGTATTAAAAACCAAAAAAAATCGATTTGTCATGAAAATAGCGGGCGGGGAGGTCCCCATTTCTAAAAAAAAAAAAAAAAAAAAAAAAAAAAGCTCATCAGTAAGACTGATTTACAGCCAAGGAGACGGAGTTAGACAGAAACAAACAAACAAACAAAAAAAGTGACATATTTAACCAGACTATCAAATTAATGCTCTTATAAAACGGGCGCCTCCAGGTTATTCTGAAGTTCTGTTTGTTGTTTGCTTTTTCTCAAATGAAAATCTTTATTCAAGATGATGATTATGCAACAAAATACACAATCATACACTACAAAGTAAACAAACCAATAACAAATGAGCCATAAGTATAACAAAAGTTTTTATTCAAAAGTGGAGAGACTGAGAAAAAATAGACAGGAATAAAAGCAAACGAAGAGAGAGAGAGAGAGAGAGAGAGAGAGAGAGAGAGAGAGAGAGAGAGAGAGAGAGAGAGAGAGAGATTGTCCGAACTTTGTAGGGCATATGGTGGTACCAGTGGTGGAATATTGACTTTTAAATCAGGGTTCGAATCCCGATGCCGCTTAGCACAAAACTGCACTCGCCTCATGTGTCGTCGTTCTGGTGGTTTTGTGCAGGGTTAGACAGGTTCCGCTCCTCCACCTCCCTCGGAGGGTTATCCCCCTTTGCCATATCGGAAGTCCGACCTTTGCAGAGCCACAGAGCCAGGTGGACTAATGCGGCACCGCTGCGACTCTTAATCCGAAACGGCGTTTGCACGTGTTCGGCGCTTAGGACCGTTTTGGACCGAGTACACAAACTATCCCTTGTCAGTATGCCATTTCAGTCCTGTTCATCCCAGAACTGATGGAACATAAATAATAATAATAATAATAATAAAAACCACTACCCATCGTTAGCTTTATGAGCGGTGACGATTTTGTTTGGTACTGAGCAGCCTAGTCCTATGCGCCCTTTTTCAGCGTCACAAAACGATGCAAATCAACGAACACAGTTTATCAATAGAACCAGGCAAGGTACACACCATGTCCGTCTTGAGAAAGTATGGGCATTATTTGTCTTCTTCTTCTTCTTCTTCTTCTTCTTCTTCTTCTTCCTCTTCTTCTCTTTACACTCAGACAGGAACCCCAGAGGCACTGACAAAGGCTGCTGTACAGCAGAGGCCCTCCAGAGATCCATAGAGCTTCTCCCTCGTTAATCTGTCAGCAGGCCAGGTCTCTGCTCTCAGCTGTTGATGTGTGGGACAGTCCTGCAGGAAGTGTTCCACAGTCACTGGGGGGCTGGACCTCATGGGCACCCTGAAGATTCGCCGATGTGGAATTTCATGAACGTGTGGTGTTTGAATCTGGAGTGCCCTGTCCTCAGTCTCACGATGCTCACTTGGTGTGGTCTGGGCAGCTGGTAGTATGCATCCTTTATGTTGAAGTTTAGGTGCTGCTCATCTTCTTTTCTGCTCCTCCTTGATAGTGCTTTTGACTTCTTCAAAGGAGGCTTCGTAACTTCCTGTACATTTTCATGCGAACAGACGGTAAAATCCTTTGCATTCAGCTTTTTGGGAGAGCTCGACACTCACTTGTCTCTTAACATTGGATAATCATTGCTGGTTTGTTGTTAGTGTCATCTGGGTCTTTTCCTTTGCGGACTATAGTAGTCTGCTGCTGCTCCAAGGTTTGTTGTTAGTGCCATCTGGGTCTTTTCCTTTGCGGACTATAGTAGTCTGCTGCTCCAAGGTTTGTTGTTAGTGCCATCTGAGTCTTTTCCTTTGCGGACTGTAGTGGTAGCGGTGCACGAAAGTCTGCTGCTCCGGGTTTCTCATGCTCACTGTCTCGTGGATAATCTCTGACTTGGTGGGCAATGGCGGTCAGCAGAAAGATCATTGCTGATTTTTGCGTAGTAAACTGCAGTGACAACAGCTGATATCGAAGTGGACTAGGTTCACAAGAAATATATGAATAGATAATTATAAAACAAAAAACAAAAATACATGAATAAATAAATGAATAGTGCATAAACACGTAAATAAATACATAAATTAATGAATATGTAAGTGGATTGTTGTTTGTTGTTGTTGTTGTGTGTTGTTGTTGTTGTTGTTGTTGTTGTTGTGTTGTCGTCGTACCCTTGGCTAAAAGACTCCAGGGATCATCCGAACATCCAAAGTACTTGAACACGATGGTACAAATGCATCAGCTGGGGATGAGAACATTACGTGTGTGACCGTTTTTGATTACTCCGCCACGTGGGCAGCCACACTCCGACTTCGGGGGAGATAATAAATGTGTAAACACATAGATAAATTAATGAATGAATAAGTAAATAAATAACTAAATGAAAATGGCTCAGA
>JADBJO010000513.1:47500-57500 GCA_016801955.1 Conus betulinus | reverse complement strand
TGCAGACTCACGCTAAAAAAAGAAAATTGTGTTCCCTATACGGTTTAGGGAACAGCTTATAAGGACCACCCCCTGGTATGGTCTTTGTACACCATTCATTCAGATACTGTGTATTGGGCTTGTTGAACTCGGCGAAGCCTATCCTATGCCAGGTCGGAACTCTTGAAACATGGCAGAGACGCAGTAACTGATGTCCTAACTGCCATCTGCAACAAAGTCTGGCACACTGGCGAAAGGCTCATGCCATGGACTCCATTGATAATCGTCACCCTTTCTGGCTTAATCACCAGTTATCATCTCCCTTTCCCAAGACCGAGAAATCTCCAACACTTCCAAAAAAAAAGCTACACACCGTCAGTTTCATTATCCATGCCAGGGAAAGAATGTTCAACATCAAATCAACAAGAGAGTTCAGCTACAACCAGATGCCTTCCTTGCCGAAGAAGAGGCGGGAGTCCACAAAGGCTTGAGTGCCACGCAAACAGATCTTTAGCCAAAATACCCTTTGCAGGTCTTCAATCTGCATACCCTTTGCAGAAAACGTACCCAACATGAGACTTCAAAACGTTGAGCACTCTTGACGTTAGTCTGTTTTCCACGCACTAACACTCTCTGCTGTGGTTAGATAGTTTCCGTGAGCTTCAAAACCTTCAGCATGTTTGTTGTCGTTACACTAGCGTCAGTGCACTTCAAAAACATTGAGCACTCTCAATGTCGTTAGACTGATTCCACACAGTTCTAAGCGCTAAGAATTTTCTTAATTTGGAAAGAGAGGGGGTTAGTTACCGCCAAGAACAAACAGAATACAGGACTAGACACCGCCAAAGACACAGACAAACACGATACAGGACTAGCGTCTAGCGTTGGCGGCAACTAATCCCCACTCTTTCCAAATGTTGCTTCATTTTCCTCCCTCAGTCACTCCGTTTTGAAACTTGAGAATTTTCTTGATGTCGTTAGACTGGTTTTCATGCACTCCAAAACGCTGAGAAGATTATTGGTGTCATTAAACTGATTTTCTTGCGCTCCAAAACGCTGAAAGTTTATTGATGTCGTTAAACTGATTTTCATGCACCCAAAAGGCTGAGAAGATTATTGATGTCGTTAGACTGATTTTCATGCACTCCAAAATGCTGAGAAGATTATTGATGTCGTTAAACTGGTTTTCATGCACTCCAAAACGCTGAGAAGATTAATGATGTCGCTAGACTGATTTTCATGCATTCTAAAATGCTGAGAAGATTATTGATGTCGTTAGACTGATTTTCATGCACTCCTAAACTTTCAGGGCGCTCTCAACACCAGAAGTCTTGATTTCTGTTCACTCAAAATTGTGAGCACTACTGACGCCATTAGAGTAGAGTAATTTCTGTACACCCCAAAATTGTGAGCACTATACACGCCATTAGACTGATTTGTATACACTTCAAAATTGTAAGCACTATTGACGCCCTTAGACTGATTTGTATACACTACAAAATGTTGACTACCCTAAAAGCCATTACACTGATTTGTATACACTACAAAATGTTGAGCACCCTAAAAGCCATTAGACTAATTTGTATACACTACAAAATGTTGAGCACCCTAAAAGCCATTAGACTGATTTGTATACACTACAAAATTTTGAGCACTATTGACGCCATTACACTGATTTATATACACTACAAAATTTGAGCACTATTGACGCCATTAGACTGATTTGTATACGTTACAAAATTTTGAGCACTATTTGACGCCATTAGACTCATTTGTATACATTACAAAATTTTGAGCACTATTGACGCCATTAGACTCATTTGTATACATTACAAAATGTTGAGCACTCTTAACGCCATTAGACTGATTTTGTATACATTACAAAATTTTGAGCACTCTTAACGCCATTGTACTGATTTCTAAGTACTTCAAACCTTTGAGCACTCTTGACGCCATAACACTCATTCCCATGCAATCCCCCCCCTCCCCCCCCTCAAAAAAAAAAAAAAAAAAAAAAAAAAAAAAAAAAAAAAAAAAAAAAAAAAAAAACTTTGAGCACTTTCCACGCCATTAACACTGATTTCCATACACTTTCCGAAACTTTGAGCACTCTCAACGCCCTCAAGTCTGATTTCCGTCGCCCTTTCCCAAACTTTGAGCACACTTGAGAGGGGGGTGGGGGTGGGGGAGGGGAGGGGGGGAGTAGGGGGGACGGGGGGGGGGCATGGGGGTGGGGGGAGGTGTCAGATTGATTTGCATGCACTCATCAACTGCACTCGTCAATTTCACTCCTCAACGGCCCTCTTACGTACCCAGTCAACTGTGAGCGGTGCCTGCCCGGTCACCCACGCTCTGAGCCCCGTCTCGGGGGACGATTAGGAAACGGGTGGGGGAGAAGAGTGGGGTAGGGGTGTGGGGGTGGGGGTGGGGGTGGGGCAGGGGTGGTGATGGTGAGGGGGAGAGTTGAGATTGGATGGATTGATGTATTACTTGATGTAGGGATCATGAAAGAAAGCAGCGAGTGGGGCTCCCGATTGATGCGGATGAATTTGTGCGGAATTGCAGCTTCAAGAAATGACAGATCTACCAGCCAGCCCACACAAGGGAGAGGCGGGATATGTGTGTGTGTGTGTGTGGGGGGGGGGGGGGGGGGGGGGGGGTAGGGATGAGGTGGAGGTGGGGGGGGGGGGGGCAAAAAAAAGGGAGTTGCCAAGAACAGAAACAGGGAATGAGTGGGTTGAAGTTGGGGGGGGGGGGGGGGGGGGGGGGAGGTGAGGGACTTGGTGGGTGGGAGGAGAGGGAAGTGGGAGAAGGGGATGGAGAAGTGGGGATGGTGGGTGGGGGGGGGGGGGGGGGAGGAGGAAGGGGGGGAGAGGGATGGGAGAGGGAGGGAGGTTGCAGCCAAGCCGTCCGGAGCTGGACTTCAAAAGTGTAAATTAATTAGCAAGTGACACACTTCCGCCAGACTGCACCTTGGGCATGCACATTCCAATGCCCGTGCCGCCCCTGCACTCTCTCTCTCTCTCTCTCTCTCTCTCTCTCTCTCTCTCTCTCTCTCTCTCTCTCTCTCTCTCTCTCTCTCTCTCTCTCTCACATCCACCCAGCTCCACCCCCCACCCCCACCCCCACCAAACCTTCACCCTTCCTCCTCTTCCGACACGAGTCGGCCTCCTAAGCATCGATGCAGACGTCTTTGTATTGTGATTGATTGACGGTGCCTTCATTGTTCCAGACGGTGCCTTCATGAGGGCAGTGGGTGGAGAGAGAGAGAGAGAGACAGAGACAGAGACAGAGATGACGGAGGGGGGAAGGGGGGGGGGGGGAGTCCGTGAGGCATGAGGGGAAGAAGGGGGAAAAGGTAAGAGGGTGGTGGAGGTGGGAGGAAGGGTGAAGATGGAGCAGTTAGACAGAAAAGCTCGTGATCGCTTTGAGAACTACAAAAGAAAAGAGAGAAATAAGCAAGAGAGAGAGAGAGAGAGAGAGAGAGAGAGAGAGAGAGGATGTGGATGGACAAAGCGGGGTGAGGTAAGGAAGGGGGAGAAGGAGTGGTGGGATGGAGGGGGAGCGGCAGGGGGGGGGGGGAGAGAGGGGGGGGGAGGGGGGGGGAGGGTACAGGAGGAAGTACAGGGCGATGCTCGCCTTTCATGCCCACAAAGGCTCGCATACTGTTAATTACATTTGCATGTAAGCCAGCCACTGACGCTACGGGAGAAAGATGGAGAGATAGGAGGGCGGAGAGTGAGGGCGGAGAGAGGGACGGGGAGAGGAGGAGGGGGGGGGGGGGGGGGGGGGGGGGGGGGAGGGGGGGAGGAGGAGAGGGGAAGGGAGGGCCGAGGTCGAGGACCGGCACAGGGAGAGAAAGACGGTGCTTCTGTCCCGGGATGCTTTGAGCAAGCAGGGGGGGGGGGGGGAGAGGGGCAGATGGATTTTTTTTTAATTTCATTTTTTTTCCCGTTGGGCCCAGCAACCAACGGCAAGAGGTGAGATCAGCATTAACCGCTGAAAACGCTACCACGTCCCTCCCCCCCACCCCCCCCCCCCACCCCCACCCCACCCCACTCCCCTCCCCTTCGCCCCCTTCCTCCACCTCTATCCAACCCTCCTCCGTTCCCTCGTTCTCCTGTCTCCCCCCCTCCCTACTCCCCCCCTCCCGGCCTCACCCCCCCCCCCCCCCCTCCCCCCCCCCCCCCCCCCCCTCCCGTTTCCAACAACTTTTCCTTTTCTTCACATGTAGAACGAGTGCTGTTGGTTCGTCTGAAAGTTTTCAACATAATTTCTTGTCGCCTTTCTTCTCCGTGGTTACAGGGGGGGGGGGGGGGGGGGGGGGGGGGGGGGGGGGGGGGGGGGGGGGAGACAACCTGCTGATCGGAAGATTTGATACGAGCCAGTGACAGGTACAGATTGATATTCATGAGAAAATGAAATGTTCTTAAGGAATTCAGAACAAAATGGAACCACTAACCACCACCACCACCACCATCACCACCATCCTCTGCTACATGTGAAGTCATCGTTTTGTTCGCTGCAGTTACGCTGCCTCGAAGTGTTGATACTCCCCTTTGCCAGACTGCAAACCTCTTTCAGAGTAGACACATGGCACCAAAGCCACAGTCATGTTAAAGAATACACCCAGGGCTGGATCACACAGTTTTCAAGGTGGGGTGCTGGATAAATGTTTTAGGCCGGGATCCAGGAGCCGCCTAGGCCCCAGTGGGGTCTAGAGGCAAAGCCCAGGGGAGCGGACCAGGGGGACAAAGCCCCCCGGCTGAAATTTTTTTTTGAGCTGGGGGGGGTGGGGGGGGTGGGGGGCGCGTAGTACCAAAGCACCCCCCCCCCCCTCCTGGATCCGGCCCTGAATACACCCATCCCTCTCCTAAAAGGAGTTTTGAGAACACTATGTGCCAGGGTAGTCAACTGTCTACAGCCGGAGTTTCCAAGGGGGGGGGGGGGGGGGGGGAGGGAGATTTGACAGACAGGTTCCAGTCCAGCTCGCAGAACGTGACACGATCACTAAGAACAGTGCCCACAGAATCCGTTTCTGCCCGTAGCCTAAGGCTGGACTATGCGTTCGTCCTCTGGCTGTTCGTTGCCTTTTCACACACTCGCCCCAAGGAACCAATCAACGCGGTCAATAAGCACATTGATACGACGAGAATCCCACTCCAGTGCATTGACGCCACTTCAAGCGAAAGACAAGAGCTGAGTCTCATCTTTCCTTAAAAGCACATAAGACCGTATGGCGAAAGCTTGGCTGTGTCTGGAGTGGCACTGTCTTCATCTGTCCGTGGGCAGGGGTGGTTGGGTCTGTGGGGTGTGCTCGGCAGCTGGAGGGTGGTGGTTTTTTGCTGGTGGGCTCTGCAGTCATGAAATACGGGCTGGTACACCCATAGGGATGCTACTTTAAGGCTGTTATGAGTTGCATTCTGTAGTCTGATTTACCTCTGTTCAGGAGCAGTTATGTCCCTTGATATCTTAATGGAGTGTCCTGCGCGTGCCTGTTACCCATCGTCAACACAGCGCAGGCTCCAAGGGTGGTACAGGACTGCTCTAAAGGCAGGTGGTCCTCCCCAGCAGCTTCGGTGTTTCTTTTCCTTCTTCTTCCCAGATGGAACATGTGTCCTCCAACTCCGACAAAATTCATAGATCGCGCTCTGTCTAAGCATTTCTTATGTATATGGACACACACACACACACACACACACACACACACACACACACACACACACATATATATATATATATATATATAATGAAACAATAAATTCCAAGAACCGGTGCTCGGTACTTATTCTTGGAATTTATTGTTTCATTGTAATTTAGTCCCTTGCGGATTCATTCCAAGTACTGGCCCTCAGCACTTGTCTTAAGAGGTTATCTTTTTATATTTTCTACTTTTCACAAGAAAATGTAGCTTGTTTAGCTCTTTCATGATTTTCTTTTGCTTCTTAGGTGGCACCTTTAGTTAGTTTTTTGAAAAACTCAACAAACATACTATGGTATTGCACACCAGCCTTTTCTGGTATAGCATTCTTCTTAAAACCAAAAAGGCAGAGGAGAGTCAAATTACCACTTTTCCACGGTCACTGAGGAGAAAAACAATCAGGTTTCGAAATACCGGTATCTGACCAGGAGTTATATATGTATCTGACCAGGAGAGTTATATGTTAGTGAGCTTTCTCCTCATTGGAGATGGTCTCCCTCTTTGAGACTATAAGCTTGCTGAAGGTTCATTTTGAGAAGCATTTATTTATTCCCCATTCACCCACTCAAGCACATACTGTCAGTTAGGCAGAATCATCTACCACTGCAGATATGAAGGCTTACCACCCCCCTATTTCTACATTCTGAGACATAAGAGCAAGCTTCGTTTATAATTCTATACATATACATACAGATAGAAAGATGTTAAGAGGTAAATGCCCAGAATTTCTTCCACCAAATGCATGAAAGTTTGCCAGCTTCGCGACCAGTCTCGAAGCCCGACGTAAATATCAATGTTTATAAGCAAAAGAGACAATGATGAAAAACAAAGTGTGCACAATCTAGTTTCTAATTCAGCTCCTTCTGTTTAATATCCACATCATCTTCGATACAAAGACCATACAGGGCCAGGGATCGAAAAGGAAATACCGTCGAATTATTTACGCGGTTATGTTTCCCATACACCAAAAATAGAAATGTCCTCTGATCTGTTGGTGAATCGTTCGGTATCTCACCTACCTTGGAACTCGCTGACGTCATCTCTGACGCAAATGCATCGTTACAGTTTGAGGTGGAGCACTAATGTCCCCCACCCCAAACACCTAAAAATCTATGATGATATTAGGCAGAGGGGGGACATACAGGAGTCCAACCTTCTGTACTCTAGTGAATGAGTTCCAATTGAGAACAGCAGCCAAGAGAACGTGTCATAAACATGGAGTTCTTGAGTTGGTCACATCCACCAATGATCCACGTCCATGGCCGACTATATCAAACCTTGTTTGATTTGTTTGTTCTTTGACTAATCATTTGTCGTAAGTCTCATATTACTTTAAGTCATGTTGTTTATAATAGCTCATTTGATGAGGAGGAACCATGGCACTGGCTCCGAGGGTCGGTGGTAGTAGGAGAATGTCACCAACCAGAACTCTCCGGTGTGGTTCCTGACACTCTTGTATAACATTGTCCAGGAGATCATTCCAGTCTGGTTTACGGTGCTTGGATCCAAACTGATACAAAGGTCAGAGGTCACAGGACGCGAATTCTGTCGTTCTGTCTTTCTTCTTGTCTGTGTCTTTGTTCTTTTCTGTGCCGACTTCGTATTTCTATGCAGTTCCCGTTCTGTCACTGTCATTCATTTTCTCGTATGTATATATATATATATATATATATATATATATATATATATTAATCTGTTAAAATAGTATGGTAAAAGGAAGTTTTAAAATCAACAGATCTGTTTCGAGCGCTGGCTCTCCTCAGGATGGTTTTGGGTCGCCTACTGCCGGTGTTATATGGCCTAATGTCACTGTTTGCACGTGCGGATTGGCTGCACGTGTTGTTCGTTTTTTCAGGTTGTTTACAGTTCAGGGTGCGTTTGCTGACAACGATTCCATTTGTGCCTGCAGTTGTTTACTATTTCTACTTTAGTATTTAGGGTTGCTAAGTATGGTTTTCATAGTATTAACCATTTTTCTGTTGAACATAGGTTGCATCTTTTTGAAATGTATTGTATGGTGATGCCCTTTTTATGATTTTCCAGGATATGTTATAGTTCATTTTTTTGTCTTTAAGTCTCCAAATATATTTGCTCAGTTCTGTTTGGTTTTTGTATTTTACCCTGTTGAATGACTGTTTATGATTTGCATATCTGGTTTTGAAGTGATTTTCAGTGATCCCTATGTATGTTTCTTTTTCATTTTCTGATGTCACAGTGGCTTGGTATACAATGTTGTTATAGAGGCATTTGTTGCTTAAGGGACACTGTTCTTTTGTAGTACAATTTGCATATCTGGTTTTGAAGTGATTTTCAGTTATCCCTATGTATACTCAATGGCATAAACAAGAGATTATCTAATCTGTCACATAATGAAAGAGTATTCAACAACGCAGAGGCAGAATACCAAAAGGCATTGCAAAAAAGTGGTTACAGCTACAAACTACAATACAACCAGATAACAACATGAAACAAAACAAAAAAAGCAGGAAAAGGAAAATCACATGGTACAACCCTCCATATGATGGACGAGTAAAAACAAACGTAGGGAAAGAATTTTTTAAAATTCTGACAGCATCCTTCCCAAAAGAACACAAATTGTCCAAAATATTCAACAAGAACACCATCAAACTATCATATTCATGCATGCCTAACCTGAAAAATATAATTGATTCATCCAACAAAATGAAAAGCACACAGCAAAGAAGGGTGAAGAAAGGAAATCCTGCAATTGTACTACAAAAGACAGTGTCCCTTAAGCAACAAATGCCTCTATAACAACATTGTACACCAAGCCACTGTGACATCAGTTTAACAGATGTTGCTCCCCTATATATATATATATATATATATATATATATATATTGTTAACCTGCACTTGTTTTCCCCCACTACTTAATTGTTCAGCATTATATATATATATATATATATATATATATATATATATATATATATATTGTTTTCCCCCACTACTTAATTGTTCAGCATTATATATATATATATATATATATATATATGTGTGTGTGTGTGTGTGTGTGTGTGTGTGTGTGTGTTTCATTTTCTCGTTATCTTTATTTTCTTCCTTCCCATTCAACTTTTCTTCTCCGTTTCCTCGCGTGTATCAGTTTCAAATAAGAGATTCTTCCCCTCCCAATCTCTCTCCGCCCCCCCCCCCCCCCCCCCCCACACCCCCACTTCCCATTTTTTTTTTCCCCCCACTTCTGTATTTCTTTCTGATAACGTGAAAATCATGCGAGAAGGGGACGAGTCAATGGATTTCAACTGTGTGCCTCTTCCAAGAGCTTCCAGCTTTGATCATGTAGCCTGGCTCTCAAATTAAGTCGTTAGAGGACCTACGATTGGCATCGAGTAGGTGACGTTTGAAGAGAAAGCCGAGTTGCATGGGGCCGAAGGGGTGGAGGGAGGGGGGGGTAGGTGGCTGTGGGGAGAGGGGGGAAACTTCCTGATATGTAGACTGGCTTATGCGTTCCTTCCTTGTCCACCTTTTCTTTGAAGTGAAAGGATGTGATGCCTTTGAATTCTCTCTCTCTCTCTCTGTCTCTCTCTCTCTCTCTCTCTCTCTCTCTCTCTCTCTCTCTCTCTCTCTAACCATGAAAACGTATGTGTGTGTGTGTGTGTGTGTGTGTGTGTGTGTGTGTGTGTGTGTGTGTGTGTGTGCATGTGTGCGTGCGTGCGAGCGTGCGTGCGTGCCTCTGTGTGTGTGTGTGTGTGTGTGTGTGTAGTGCGTCTATAATGACATTTCCCCTCCCAACACAATGACCATTGACGGCCCAGACTGAGCTGTCTGAGGCTCAGAGCCGGAGGGAACAGTCCACAGTGGCTCCACTGGAGGCCCACACAGAGGACAATGCGGGGTAAAGCTCTCGGCTCATCTCTGGGCAAGTGGGGCTGGGCTGGAAGCGTCGTCCTCGTGTGTTCAGCAGGATGCAGGTCTCCCTGTCTGTAGGCTGGGCGCCTGGAACCAGGCGTTCTGTGTAATGCCATGGCTCGCGAATTATTGGTATTTACTTGGTTCAGTTTACAAATCTCTCACCCCTGCCCCCGCCCCCCCCCCCCCCCCCCCCCCTCTCTCTCTCTCTCTCTCTCTCGGATTGCATGACCGCCTTGTTTGTTTTCTTACATTATTTCATTTCACTGCATGTTGTAGTCCCTACTCAGGGCGAGGACTGGATGCAAAAAAGTACGTCAGTGCTTATCTATTATCCTCGTAAATAAAGAATTTTGTCTTGTCTTGTCTTGTCTTGTCTTGTCTTTTCTGTCCTCTCGTCCCTCTCTCTCTCTCTCTCTCTCTCTCTCTCTCCT
>JADBJO010000513.1:32500-42500 GCA_016801955.1 Conus betulinus | reverse complement strand
ACAGCATTATGTTGCTGATTACACATAGAGCACTTACTTGCTGTTTTGCGTAGTTGTGTGGAATATGTGTGCTTAGCTGGTAGTTTTGTGTTTGTTAGTTTCCTTGTTTTTGTTTGTTTGTTGTTTGGTTTGCGTATGCATACATACATACATACATATATATATATATATATATATATATATATATATATATATATATATATATATATATATATATCTGTGTGTGTGCGTGGTGTGTGTGTGTGTGTGTGTGTGTGTGTGTGTGTGTGCGCGTGTGTGTGCGCGTGTGTGTGTGTGTGTGTGTGTGTGTAAAAAAAAAAAGTGTAGAGTTGGAGATAATCTATCCATAGATTGTCCATCTATCGATCTCCTCTCTCCATCTATCGATCTCTACCTCCCTTTCCATCTAATTATCTGTCTGTCCGTCTAATATCTATCCGTCTGTCCTGTCTGACTATCTGTCCAACTATCTCTCCTCTCTCTCTCTCTCTCTCTCTCTCTCTCTCTCTCTCTCTCTCTCTCTCTCTCCTGGTCGGAAAGGTAATATTTCGAATTGTGTAGCGCCAACCTTTTGCCCAATTTTTTTAGTTCTGTGTACCATAAAAAAATCACACGTCCTTTGTGGATAGAATCACCTCAGTTCTCATCTCCCCAAGGTCTTTTAATCCGGAGAGGAAAGGAAGAAGAATAGAGTGTGGGTGGGGGGGGGGGGGGGGGGGGGGGGAGGGCGGGGAAGGGGAGGGGAGGAGGCGGGGGAGGGGAGGGGGAGGAGACGGGGAGGGTGAGGGGAGGGGGGGGGGGGGGGGCGGCGTTTACTCACTTTCGCTCCATGACTTCAACCAATTCTTATTGTCAGAAGCGGACTACGTTAACGGAGTGTTTTTTTCATTATTATTATTATTATTATTATATCATCATTATCATTATTATTATGTGAATACTTATATAGCGCCTATACTCGGTTAGAGACCAAGCTCTAAGCGCTTTACAATCCACCACTCGGTTACACAACGAGCTGCCTACCTGGGTAGTGCCGACTGAGGAGTTGCCTGCTGGTGCCTTTATTGAGTCGTTTCGGTTTATAGTCTCATTCGAAGCAATGTATAGGAAATGGAGTCAGAACCAATGTTAACTCCGCGGGGGCAAATCACCGTTGTACCGAAATGGCCCGGCGGAAATTCGAATCTTGCAACTCCCGGATCACCAAGATTACGAGTCTACGCTCTACCACTGAGCTATTTGGGTCCCTGAATCACAAATGAAACTACTGAATATCACCTGCGTGACTGCACAGCAGCAGGGCAGCGTCTCCTCCGGTGGGTTGCCTCCTGAGGGTCTGATACTGATGGTTTCCATGTAAACACTGTTGGTGCCGGGAATGTGTGTGTGTGTGTGTGTGTGTGTGTGTGTGTGTGTGTGTGTGTGTGTGTGTGTGTGTGTGTGTGTTTTAATGTGGCTGATGACAAGGAGGGAGCCACGGAAAAGGTCACCACTCACACACACACACACACACACACACACACACACACACACACCACACGCACACACACATACACACACACACACACACACACACACACACACACACACACACACACACACACACACTCGCGCGCGCGCAGGCGCACGCACACAGAGACACGTACAGAGACACACACACACACACGAGAATGCTATAAATCGTTTGTTATTAAACGGTTTTCAGCAAGTGTATCGCGGATCGTCTATCCAGTCAGGTTCTCCCCAGAAAGTGAGCCGGGATGTCTGTGCAGAAATTGACCTTTGAAGCTGAAATCGCTTCTCTCTTCGTCTGGTTGTGTGTATTTCCCATCAGCATTCCGTTGGCTTTTCTTTTTCAAGAGAGTGTGCCGTATATATTTTTGTCTGAGTACTTATCTAACACGTATGTACCGTATGGCTCTCTCTCTCTCTCTCTCTCTCTCTCTCTCTCTCTCTCTCTCTCTCTCTCTCTCTCTCTCTGTATGTGTGTGTGTGTCTATAATGTGTGTGTGTGGTGTGTGTGTGTGTGTGTGTGTGGTGTGTGTGTGTGTGTGTGTGTGTGATTGCCTGTCTCTGTATACATACATACATACATACATACATATATATATATATATATATATATATATATATATATATATATATAAAAACTAATAAATTCCAAGGATAAGTACCGAGCACCATTTCAGCAACTTGCAGAGCAGCTTGGTGTTGCAATGACTGCAAGAAATATTGAATTATAAACAAAGCTTGCTCTTATGTCTTAGATTGTAGTAGAAATAGGGGGGTGATAGCTGCTCTGCAAGTTGCTGGAATGGTGCTCGGTACTTATCCTTGGAATTTATTAGTTATTGTAATTTAGTCCCTTGCAGATTCATTCCAAGAACTGGCCCTCAGCACTTGTGTCTTAAGAGGATATCTTTTTTTATATGTTTTACTTTTCACAAGAAAATGTAGCTTGTTTTTTGCTCTTTTATGATTTTCTTTTGCTTCTTAGGTGACACCTTTGGTTGTTTTTTCGAAAACTCAGCAAACATACTACGGTATTGCACACCAGCCTTTTCTGGGATAGCATTCTTCTTAAAACCGAAAGGGCAGAGGAGTCAAATTACTACTTTCCCGCGATCACTGAAGTGGAACAATCCGGTTTCGAAATACTGGTGTATGACCAGGGGTTATAAATACCGGAGTATGACCGGGGGTTATAAATGCCGGTGTATGACCAGGAGTTTATGTTAGTGAGCTTCTTCTCTATTGGAGACTATAAGCTTATTGAAGATTCATTTTGAGAAGCATTAATTACTCCCCATTCACCTCCTCAAACACATACTATTAGTTAGGCAGAATGATCTATCAATATATATATATATGAATGCTTATCACCCCACTTTTTCTACTACAATCTAAGACATAAGAGCAAGTTTTGTTTATATAATTCTGTATGTGTATATATATATATATATGTGTGTGTGTGTGTGAAAGAGAGAATACGAAAGAAACGGAAAGTTTAATCGCGTTTAGCCCCTGAACGGGAGCAAATTCAACAAAAAATGTATCCAACCTGGAAAGTACAAACAACAACATCGTCCATACCTCATGTAGCGGAAATTTCCACAGAGAGAGAGGGGGCAGTTGCCATTTTCTCTCATAGATATATATTTATGCCGAGGAAATAAGAAGAAGGTATAACAAGCGATGGCAACAATTCTTCCGTCATTATAGCAATGAGGTAATATGGATTTATACACATTTACAACAAATATAATTTTTTTTTAAAGTGGGAGGGGGGGGGGGGGGGATGTGAGCAGGCGGGGTGAAGGTGGCAGAGAATTGAAATGAGCAAGAGAGCGTTGAAGTGTGAATATGAAATCCCTTCACTGGCTGCATGTGTATAGTAAATAGATCGTTGTCTGGCAGCTTCGTGGGGGCTTCGAGCACTTGTCTTCAGAACTGAACTTTGAGTTACATGAATAACGGAAATAAACACCGTCACACTTGTATCACGCGTGTCTGCAGCTGGGTGTGTGCCTGCCTGCGCAGGCCCACTGGCTCGTTCTTTCACGTGTGTGCGTGGGTGTGGGGTGGGTGCGCGCGCGCGTGCCTGTGTGCGTGTTTCTGTGTGTGTGTGTGTGTGTGTGTGTGTGTGTTTGTAGTATGTGTATGTGTGTGTGTTGTATGTATGTGTGTGTGTTTGAGGTGGTGTGTGTGTAGTAAGTGTGTATGCGCGCGCGCGAGTGTGTGTGTGTTTGTGTGTGTGTGTGTGCATGTGTTGTAGTGTGTGTGTGGGGGGGGGGGGGGGGAGGGGGTGCGCGTGTGTGTGCATGGCGTGTGTGTGTGTGGGGCGCGCGCGCGTGTGTATTAATGTGCGTGCGTGTGTGTGTGTGTGCGCGCGCACACACACACACACACACACACCAACAGACAGACAGACAGACAAGATTGGCGACGGCCCATCAAGGCAGGCAGGCAGGCAGGCAGACACACGCAGCGTCCCACTGTGCGGCGACTCGTCCACGGAACGAGCGGCTTGCGGGGGGAAAGTGGAGGAGAGCGCGCGCATGGGGGCGTGGTATTTATAGGCTATCGATCCCACGGGAGGTAGATATGGCATCAGGCAACGCCGCCCCGCCACCCTCTTTTTACCCCCCCCCCCCAGCTTCGGCACTCTTCCGCATCTCCAGTCACCCTCCCTCCCTGCCTCCATCCATCCTTCCTTCCTTCCCCCTGTGGAGAGAAGAGAGAGAGAGAGAGAGAGAGGGGGGGGGGGGGGGGGGTTCGTTCTCACTCTCAACTCTGTGCATGTCAACTTCTCATTTTTCAGGTTACGTTTGCTTGTTTGGGGATGCGCGCCTCTCCCAGAGACGGCGTCTGTTTAGTGTTTGCACGTGAAACACGTGTGTGTGTGTGTGTGTGTGTGTGTGTGTGTGTGTCTTGTGCGTGGCTGGCTTGTCGCTGTGGCACTGTTTTAGTGGCGGCGGTTCGATTGGGATGTGGGGCGCCGCTAGTTTGTTGTGTGTCTTTCTTTATTGGATGGTGGAGGGGGGTGGAGGGGAGGTGGGTGGGTGATGCTGTTAGGGGGGGGGGGGGGGGGGGCGGGGGGGGGGGGGGGGAGGGCCACGCTTGCTGAGAAAGCGGGGCAGTTCGGTTGATGCTGAGTCAACGCTGTGCGCCCAGTGATGTTGGAACGACAGTCCCTACAGTGATGGTTGGAACGACAGTCCCTACAACCGTTGCGGGACTGTCTCTTCCTAAGGCTAGGGCGGCTTGGTGATGCAATACACGCGGGGTGTCCTTGTCCGCACACACACACACACCTCAGCAGCACCAGCAGTGCTGGCGGCTGGCTGACCCTCAAGAACAAAGTGACAGTGGGTGTGGGTGGTGTGGTGTGCTATGGTGTGGTGTGGTGTGTGCTGTGTGTTGTGTGCTGCGCTGGGGCGTGATGTTTACTTGGGTGTCGTCGTAGGAGCCACGTGCCACCGGCCGTGCGCTGTGTTGTGTTTGTGTGTTCGGTGGTGGACTGCAGGACAGATGCTATGGCCGCTGGACAGTCCCCCACACTCGGCGCGCCACACCGTTGGGTAAGTGTGTCTGTCACACTCCAAGTTTCCTTCATTTTTTTTTTGTCCTTAGAGGTATGGTAAGTGTGTCTGTTGCAGTCCAAGTTTCCTTCATTTTTTTTTTGTCCTTAGAGGTATGGTAAGTGTGTCTGTTGCAGTCCAAGTTTCCTTCATTTTTTTTTTTGTCCTGAGAGGTAAGTGTGTCTGTTGCAGTCCAAGTTTCCTTCATTTTTTTTTGTCCTTAGAGGTATGGTAAGTGTGTCTGTTGCAGTCCAAGTTTCCTTCATTTTTTTTGTCCTGAGAGGTAAGTGTGTTTGTCGCAGTCCAAGTTTCCTTCATTTTTTTTGTCCTGAGAGGGAGGGTAAGTGTGTCTGTCGCAGTCCAAGTTTCCTTCATTTTTTTGTCCTTAGAGGTAGGGTAAGTGTGTCTGTCGCAGTCCAAGTTTCCTTCATTTTTTTTTTTTTTTTTTTTTTTTTTTTGGGTCCTTAGAGGTAGGGTGTGTCTGTCGCAGTCCAAATTTTCCTTTTTTTTTCTCACTCTCTTCAGAGGTAGCTCTCTCACTCGCGTTCTGAGGACAGTGCATTTTTTTTTAAAGAACAGGGATCAGTTACCATCACGGATACACACAAACAAATTAAAGGACCAAACACAATGAATTTCGACCTCTTGGGTCTTCTTCAAGGCAAACGCAAATAACATTTAGGACAATGAAAACGAAGAACGAGAAACCAGTTATCACGTCATGTTATAGGCTTTTTTTTTTTTCCTTTCTTTCTTTTTGGCCGATGAGGTGTCTCTCTACACCGCTGCAGGCCAGACATGTAAATGGCAGTCTGCTCCCCCACCCCCTCACCCCCTGTCCTCATTTCTATCCTGTCCCCTGTTTCACACGGTTCCACTGTCAGCCCGCCGCCCCCCCCCCCCCCTCCACCCTCACCCCCGTCCCCATCCCTCCCCACCCCCTCCCCCTCCACGCCTTTTCCTCCTCCCCACTCCCCCTACCACCACCACCACCCCCCCCCCCCCCCCCACCACCCCGTTCCTCAACTGTCGATGACGGAAGTATCAATTAACGGTGACTCCATTTCAATGGCCTGGCAGGTGGAAGAGGGGAAGGGCAGAGAAGTTGCCAAAGAGGGGGGTGGGGGAGTGGGGGTGGTGGGCAAAAAGAACGAGGAGGAAAAAAGAGAGAGAGAGTGGGAGAATGGGACGTGGGGTGGGTGGAAGAGAATGGAGCAGGAGGGAGAATGAGACGTGGGGTGGGAGGAAAAAATGAACAAGGGAGAATGGGACGGTGGGGGTGGAAGAAAATGGAGCAAGGGAGAATGAGACGTGGGGGTGGAAGAGAATGGAACAAGGGAGAATGAGACGTGGGGTGGAAGAAAATGGAACAAGGGAGAATGAGACGTGCGATGGAAGAGAAATGGAACAAGGGAGAATGAGACGTGGGGTGGAAGAAAATGGGCAAGGGAGGGAGAATGAGACGTGGGGGTGGAAGAAAATGGAGCAAGGGAGAATGAGACTGGGGTGGAAGAAAATGGAGCAAGGGAGAATGAGACGTGGGGTGGAAGAAAATGGAGCAAGGGAGAATGAGACGTGGGGTGGAGGGAAAATGGAACAAGGGAGAATGGGACGTGGGTGGAGGAAAATGGAGCAAGGGAGAATGAGACGTGAGTGGAAGAAAAACGGAACAAGGGAGAATGAGACGTGGGGTGGAAGAAAATGGAACAAGGGGGAGAATGGGACGTGGGTGGAGGGAAAATGGAGCAAGGGAGGAGAATGAGACGTGGGGGGGTGGAGGAAAATGGAACAAGGGAGAATGAGACATGGGGTGGAAGAAAATGGAACAAGGAGAATGGGACGTGGGGTGGAGGAAAATGGAACAAGGGAGAATGGGACGTGGGGTGGAGGAAAATGGAGCAAGGGAGAATGAGACGTGAGTGGAAGAAAATGGAGCAAGGGAGAAGAGAATGAGACGTGGGGTGGAAGAAAATGGAACAAGGGAGAATGAGACATGGGGTGGAAGAAAAATGGAACAAGGAAGAATGGGACGTGGGGTGGAGGAAAATGGAACAAGGGAGAATGGGACGTGGGTGGAGGAAAATGGAGCAAGGGAGAATGAGACGTGAGTGGAAGAAAATGGAGCAAAGGGAGAATGAGACGTGGGGTGGAAGAAAATGGAACAAGGGGGAGAATGGGACGTGGGTGGAGGAAAAATGGAGCAAGGGAGAATGAGACGTGGGGTGGTGGAGGAAAATGGAGCAATGGGGAGAATGAGTGGTACGTGGGCATGGAAGAAAATGGAACAAGGGAGAATGAGACGTGGGGTGGAAGAAAAATGGAGCAAGGGAGAATGAGACGTGAGTGGAAGAAAAATGGAGCAAGGGAGAATGAGACGTGGGGTGGAAGAAAATGGAACAAGGGAGAATGGTACGTGGCATGGAAGAAAATGGAACAAGGGGGGAGATGATGGGTGGTGGTGGGGGAAAATGGAAACGTGGTGAGCAAACGTGTGTGTGTGTGTGTGTGTGTGTGTGTGTGTGTTTTCACGCGCGCGTTCGCGCGCGCGCACACGCGCGCGTGTATGTATGTGTGTGTGTGTGTGTGTGTGTGTGTGTGTGTGTGTGTGTGTGTGTGTGTCCGTGCGCGCGCACGTGCGTGCGAGTGTGTAAGGGTACGAGTGGAGGGTAATGTAACAGGAGAAGGGGGGGGGGGGGGGGGGACGGGTGGGGGGGGGGGGGGGTGGGGGGGGGGGGGGGGGGGGGGGGGGGGTGGGGGGGTGGGGGGGGGGGGGGGGGGTGGGGGGGGGGGGGGGGGGGTGGGGGGGGGGGGGGGGGGGGGGGGGGGGGGGGGGGGGGGGGGGGGGGGGTGGGGGGGGGGGGGACATCCCTGTAATTAGCACCCCCCTTCTTGTCACATCACCATTCGGACAGGTAAAATACCGACAGGTCTCTCCACCAATCACTAGGAAGATGACAACATTCGGCAAATCACGTAGACTAATCCCTGTATAGAGATAAGAGACAGCGTCAAGCAAGAAAGACGAAATTTTAACAATTTAGGCCTGCCTACTTTTGCGTTCTGCTCCCCCCCCCCCCTCCCGAAAACCTGCCTCATCTACACTAAAAAAAAAAAAAAAAAAGAGAGAGAGAACAGTGCTGTCTATAATACAAAAGGGTTTGTTCTGATTGTGTCCCGTCCCAGTTTCTTTTTAATTCCACGTTCAAAACTGAGCAATCTTCTTCTTCTTCTTCTTCTTCTTCTTCTTCTTCGTTCACTCAGACAGGACCCCCAGAGGCATTGACGAAGGTTGCTGTACGGCACGGCGGAGGCGCCCCCTCCAGTGATCCATAAAGCTTTTCCCTCCTCGGTGCGTTGGCAGGCCAAGGTCTCTGCCCCTTAGCTTGTCATGTGTGGGACAGTTCTGCAGGAAGTGGTCCACTGTCGTTGGGGGCTGTGTACCGCATGGGCAACTTGAAGACTCGCCAATGTCGTCAGCAGGGTTGGAAGTGCCTTTCGGTATTTCTGTTGTCCACAGTATTGTTTCAGTCGGACGAGGTTGCGAACCATGTCAAACTACGTCATAACGGGAAGCGACGGTCTCCACATGTGCAAGTGAATGAATGAATGAATGACGGAGGGTTTTGCTTCTGTATGAATGAATACTCCCCCCTGGAATGGGAAATGTGTCATCTGGCATGCGTCTTCTGGAAGACTTTCCATCAGACTGTCCTCCATTGTCCTGCCTCCAAGACTGCCACACACCTTCATGGACCTGTCTTCCCTTCCGTCCACTGTCACACCTTCATGGACCTGTCTTCCCTTCCGTCCACTGTCACACACCTTCATGGACCTGTCTTCCCTTCCGTCCACTGTCACACACACCTTCATGGACCTGTCTTCCCTTCCGTCCACTGTCACACACCTTCATGGACCTGTCTTCCCTTCCGTCCACTGTCACACACCTTCATGGACCTGTCTTCCCTTCCGTCCACTGTCACACACCTTCATGGACCTGTCTTCCCTTCCGTCCACTGTCACACACCTTCATGGACCTGTCTTCCCTTCCGTCCACTGCCACACACCTTCATGGACCTGTCTTCCCTTCCGTCCACTGTCACACCTTCTTGGACCTGTCTTCCCTTCCGTCCACTGTCACACACCTTCATGGACCTGTCCCTTTCCCTTCCGTCCACTGTCACACACCTTCATGGACCTGTCTTCCCTTCCGTCCACTGTCACACCTTCATGGACTGTCTTGTCTCCCTTCCGTCCACTATCACACCTTCTTGGACCTGTCTTCCCTTCCGTCCACTGTCACACACCTTCATGGACCTGTCTTCCCTTCCGTCCCACTGTCACACACCTTCATGGACCTGTCTCCCTTCCGTCCACTGCCACACACCTTCATGGACCTGTCTTCCCTTCCGTCCACTGCCACACACCTTCATGGACCTGTCTTCCCTTCCGTCCACTGCCACACACCTTCATGGACCTGTCTTCCCTTCCGTCCAGGGAGATCTTCTTTTTCTCTCTTGATTCTAGATACATGTGAGTTTAGTTAAGAGGAAACGTCGAACATGCACACACGATCGCGCTCGCGCGCAAACACACACACACACACACACACACACACACACACACACACACACACACACACACACACACACACACACACAGAGAGAGAGAGAGAGAGAGAGAGAGAGAGAGAGAGAGAGAGACAGAATGTATGAATGAATGAATGAATGAGTAAATGAATGATGATGAATGAATGAATAATGAATGGATGAATGAATGGATGAAAAAATGAATGAATTGTGGTTTCTTATTGTAAGCCTCAGCCCCTCCTGAAGGGGTAAACGTACAATACACAACGCTTCATCATGCCATTCAAAACAAGTACATTAACAACGACTATGGCAGTCGTGTCTTGCAAGTCT
>JADBJO010000513.1:25000-27500 GCA_016801955.1 Conus betulinus | reverse complement strand
AGTTTGCCATCTGTCGTGTTTTTGGTTGTTTTTTTTTTTTCTCCCGCTGTTTCATCATTTTCGTTCGCTATCTATCGTGTTTTTTTTTTTTCTTTTAATTCAGTGTTTCTTTCTGTCATCTGTCGTGTTTTCTCTTTAATTCAGTGTCATCTATCGTGTTTTCTCTTTAATTCAGTGTCATCTATCGTGTTTTCTCTTTAATTCAGTGTGATCTGTCGTGTTTTCTCTTTAATTCAGTGTCATCTATCGTCGTGTTTTCTCTATAGGTCAGTGTTTCTGTTTGTCATCTATCGTGTTTTCTCCGTGTTTTCGTTACTTTCGTTTTTTTTTTTTTTTTTTTTTTTTTTTGTTTTTTTTTTTTTTTTTTTTTTTTTTTTTTGCTGTCCCAACCTCTGCGCCACCTCAGAAGCAGTGCACCCACGCCGCTCATAGTCCACAGCCACAGCCCGGCTGGTCCCCCGCCGCAACCCCGGCACCGGCAGTCCACTGGGAGCAGTAAATGTCAAAGTCGTCAAGAGGCAACCCACCGGAGGAGGACACTGCACTGCTGCCGAGTCACTTCGGTGGTGTTCAGTGGCGCCTGTTCTGATCTAACATACGCAGGACACCACCTACTAAGCCCCCTACTGACGACAATAATTGCTTAGTCGGAAGCGGCGTGAGTGAGCTCTCCCTCCGGAGGGCGCCACCACGTCCGTCCAGCGACAGCCCCCATGGACTCGCCGATACCGGTGACCCCGACGGAACCAAACCAAGGCCACAGACGTGGAGAGGACATCGAAACTGAGGTCACCATGAGAGCAGGGCATGAAGGGCCACAGAATTTGAGACATTTTTTTTTTTAATGCTGATCGATGAGAATGAGGATGATGAAGATGATGCTACGGATTTCCATTTCGGTCTGAGACTACATGACAGGGCTGTACTCTACGCTTTCCTTTCATAATATATCCCGGCGTCAACCAGGCCCGAGAGATACAGACACCTGCAGTGTTGGTCAGGAAATTTGAGCAACACTCTCAGAAACGCATCCATTAAGTGGATGAAACTCGACTGTGTGGTCCCAGTCTTCCCCACTGAGTCCGCAGCAAACTCACTCTGGGTAGAGCCGGTCGGGGCAGAAAAACCCACATGACTCTGATGGGATTCGAACCCACGACCTCCCAGCCAGGAGTCCGCGACGCTGTCTTTTCTCCGCTGTTTCATGATTTCAGTTTGTTGCTTATCACGTGCTCTCCAGTATCTTATCTTTTTTCTTTTTTTCCCCCTTGCCTATCGTGTTTTTTTTTCGGTTATTTTATCATTTTCGTTTGTTATCTATCGTGTTTTCTCTCCGTTATTTTTATCATTTTCGTTTGTTATCTGTCATGTTTTCTACGTTATTTCGTCATTTCGTTTGCTATATCTGTCGTGTGTTTTATCCCCGTTATTTTATCATTTCCGTTTGTTATCTATCGTGTTCTCTCCGTTATTTTATCATTTTCGTTTGTTATCTATCGTGTTTTCTCCGTTGTTTTAATCATTTTCGGTTGTTACCTATCGTGGTTTTTTTTATCCGCTATTTCATCATTTTCGTTTGTTATCTATCGTGTTTTCTCCGTTATTTCGTCATTTTCGTTTGTTACGTATAGTGTTTTTCTCCGTTATTTCATCATTTTCGTTTGTTTGTTATCTATCGTGTTTCTTCCCTCCGTTATTTCATCGTTTTCGTTTGTTATCTATCATGTTTTTTTTTTCTCCGTTATTTCATAATTTTCGTTTGTTTTATCTGTCGTGGTCCCCCCCCCCCCCCCCCCCCCCCCCCCCGTTATTTCATCCCCCCCCGTATGTCATATCTTTTTGTTGTTTTGTTTTTTCTTCGTTATTTCATCATTTTTGTATGTAATCTATTGTGTGTTTTCATCTCCGTTATTTAATCGTTTCTGTTTGCTATCCGTCGTGTTTTTTTTTTTTTTTCCTTTATTCCATCATTTTTTGTTTGTTATCTACCGTGTTGTCTCCGTTATTTCATCATTTTCGTTTGTTATCTGTCGTTTTTTTTTTCCCCCGTTATTTCTTCAGTTTTGTTTGTTTATCTTTCGTGTTTTTTTCCCCGTTATTTTAACATTTTCGTTTGTTATCTAACGTGTTTTTTCTCCGTTATTTCATTTTTTTTTTTTTTTCGGTTGTTGCATGTCATGTCTTTTCCGTTATTGCATCATTTTTTTTTTTTATTGTTATCTATCATGTTTTCTCCGCTGTTTCGTCATTGTCCTTCGCCATTTCTCAGCTCTTCTCTGTTATTTTATCATTTTCCTCCCTCTCCTTTATACCATGCTTTTTCTCCGTGACTTATGATCTGTTATCCGCTATTTATCACGTTTTTCTCTTATTTATGTCATATTTTCTCTGTTATGAATCGTGTTCCTTCCATTATTTATTATGTTTTCCGGCCACGTGTGATGTTTTCACCGCTGTATGTTAGATTTCCCCGCTGTCGTGTTTCTCTCTCTCTCTCTCT
>JADBJO010000513.1:10000-22500 GCA_016801955.1 Conus betulinus | reverse complement strand
GAAGAGAGAGAGAGAGAGGGGGGGGGGGGGAGGGAACACAGAGAAAAGAGAGGCAGACAGACAGAGACACATAGCCAAACACACACACAGACAGAATGTGCGTGCGTGCGTGCATGTGTGTGTGTGTGGGTGTGTGCGCGCGCGCGCGCGCGCGCGTGTGTGTGTGTGTGTGTGTGTGTGTGTGTGTGTGTGAGAGAGAGAGAGACAGACAGACAGACGTAGAGAGAGACAGAGAAGGGGGGGGGGGGCAGGGAGAGAGAGAGGAGGGGGGGAGACACACAGAGAGAGAGAGAGAGAGAGAGAGAGAGAGAGAGAGAGAGAGAGAGAGCTATCACGTGAAACTGTAGAGATGAGGGAGGAGAGATCACAATAATGCCAAATAGATATCCTGTGTGATTGTAATTCTGAATCCTTGGTGCCAGAGTCACATGGCACCATGCTGGTTGGTTTGTTAATCTCTTTCTCTCTCTGTCTCTCTAAGAAACTGAAGAGTGGTTCAAAGAATGGGATACTCAAGATTCATGTACTGGTGTTACAGAGCGATGGCCAGTAATTGAATAAGGGCAGCAATGAATGATATACGCAGGATCAGTCAAAAGAGCGTCACAGTGAAATGAATTTGTCATACACAAAACTTTGCTTTGGATTCGTGAATGCAAATGTGAATCAAACTGAAACAAAACTCTTCAGAAAAAAAAGGTAAAGAAAGGTCTGTCTGTCTCTCTTTCCGGCTGGTCCCTACACAGTGTTTGTCATCACGACGTCACTGTGGTGAGTTTACGTCATTCGCTGTCTGTTTTTGTACTCCAGTTCTTATAGAACAGGGAGTACTTTAGAATGGGAACGAAGAAATGCTGTCTGTGTGTCTCTGTGTCTGTCTGTCTGTCCGTCCGTGGTCAAAATGTGTTCCACTCGCTTGAAACAAAACTACTAGGCCGATCTTTCTGAAAATTTGTAGGTATGTTCATTATGGGTCACGGATGATGCCCGATATTTCATTTTACTGTTATATCCGTGACTAACGGCTATAACGGCCCATACCGGTTTTTCTTCTTTATGGAATATCTCAGAAAGTACTCGGCCGATCTTTCTGAAAATTTGTAGGTATGTTCACTATGGGTCACGGATGATGCCAGTGTATTATTTTACCGTTATATCCGTTACTAACGGCTATAACGGCCCATGATGGTTTTTTCTTCTTCATGGAATGTCTCAGAAAGTGCTTGGCCGATCTTTCTGAAAATTTATGGCTGTGTTCATTATGGGTCAGAGATGATGGCCGATGTTTACCAGAATAGCTGTTACTAACGGCTATAACGGCCCAAAATGGTTTTTTTCCTCTTTATGGAATATCTCACGCGTATTCAAGATAAACTGGGAGTACGTTTATAAGCTTTGCATCTTGTTGATTGTTGCAGCATTCCAAAGTTTAATACAATACAATGCTGGATAATGCAACACAATGCAATATGGCAGACGACAATACTTCACAAGTTAATACAACTGCATACAAGGCAGGGGAATCGAACACTTTACAATGCAAGGCAATAACAACACAGTACGCCAAACAACAAATATCACATCATTCATAACGTAAGGTCACAACACACTACAAAAACCATGTAAAACAACACAATACAACACAGTCAACTAGTGCTTTTGACCTTTCTCACCGCACTGCCTCGTAAATCGACAGAGGACGGGTGGAATGAAAGAAGAGGGAGGGATGAAGGGATGGGGGAGAGTGAGTTAGAGTGAGGGGGAGGGGGGGAGGGGGGTGTCTCTTTTCATCAGAGCAGTCATCTGGATGAGTTTTACAGCAGCATCTTACGCCTCGGAATATCATGGAAAAGCTGGACCCTGCTCTCTCTCTCTCTTTCTCTCTCTCTCTCTCTCTCTCTCTCTCTCTCTGTGTCTCTGTCTCTGTCTGTCTGTCTGTCTGTCTGTCTGTCTGTCTGTCTGTCTCTCTCTCTCTCTCTCTCTCTCTCACCATATATGTATGTATATAATTATCTCTGTCTCTCTCCTCTCTCTCTCTCTCTCTCTCTCTCTCTCTCTCTCTCTCTCTCTCTCTCTCTCTCTCTCTCCCTCTCTCTCTCTCTCTCTGCACACTGCGCTCTTCATCTCATACTTTGCTGTGTCAAGGTGTGATCGAAGCTTCGATCTGGATTGCTGTAATATTCATTCCAGAGAGAGAGAGAGAGAGAGAGAGAGAGAGAGAGAGAGAGAGAGAGAGAGAGAGACTGTACATGGATTGTAACGAGTATTCCAGAGGGAGACCGTATGCATCGTGTGTCCTTTTCTCCCCTGAAATGGGCTCATCATGTGCATGTGTGTGTGTGTGCCCTTGTGACAACGTGGAGGACAAAATGGTGACCTGCCGGATGGGTGGCGGAGTGGGGTAGAGGACCTGGGGAAGTGCTTCATACTGTTTGTAATCTCTTATTGAAACAATATGAACAATACAACCCCCTTCCCTCCCCCCCACCCCCCCCCCCCCCGGCCCTCCCTCAGCATCATAATGACTGGTTGTGTGTCATTATGGTAAATGTGTGTCATGATAGTAAATGTGTGTCATTATGGTAAATGTGTGTGTCATTATGATAAATGTGTGTCGTTATGGTAAATGTGTGTCATTATGATAAATGTGTGTCACTGTGGTAAATGCGTGTCAGTATGACAAACGTATGTCATTATGATAGATGTGTGTCATTTTGATAGATGTGTGTCATTAGGATAGATGTGTGTGTCATTATGATAAATGTGTGTCATTGTGATGATATTACATATGGAGATGGGTGTGTCAATTTCCCTTTCATGGGAGTTTGGAGGAAATTGGCTGTGGGTCATGATAGTTTGGAAAAATTGGCTGTGGGTCATGATAGTTTGGAAGAAATTGGCTGTGGGTCATGATAGTTTGGGATATATTGGCTGTGGGTCATGATAGTTTGGAGGAAATTGGCTGTGGGCATGATAGTCTGGGATAAATTGGCTGTGGGTCATGATAGTTTGGAAGAAATTGGCTGTGAGTATTGATGTCATGGGAGAAATTGGCTGTGATTAAAGATATTGTGGAGAAATTGTCTATGATATCATGGTAGAAATTGGCTGTGAGTCGTAATATAATGGGAGAGATTCGCTGTGTGTCGTGATAGCATGGGAGAAATTGGCCGTGAGTCATAATGTTATGGCAGAAATTTGCTGTGGTCTTAACATTATGGCAGAAATTGGCTATGAGTCTTGCTATCATGGGAGAAATTGGCTTTGAGTCATGATATCATGGGATAAATTGGCTGTGAGTCATGATATCATGGGATAAATTGGCCGTGAATCATGATATCATGGGGTAAATTGACTGTGAGTCATGATATCATGGGAGAAATGGGCTTTGAGTCATGATATCATGGGATAAATGGGCTGTGAGTCATGATATCATGGGATAAATTGGCTGTGAGTCATGATATCATGGGGATAAATTGGCTGTGAGTCATGATATCGTGGGATAAATTGGCTGTGAGTCATGATATCGTGGGATAAATTGGTTGTGAGGCATGACATCATGTTAGAAATTGGCTGTGAGTCATGACATCATGTTAGAAATTGGCTGCGTCATCATGATAAATGAGACGATATTAGATGTAAGTTGCAGCTGCTGTACTTGTGGGGAGATGGGTGGTTGCTCTGAGTCATGATCACGATACTGTGGGCGGGGGCTGAGGGTGGGAGGGGCATTGACGGTGATCGTGACATAATGGAGATTGACTGTGACTTAGGGTATTATTCTGGAGATTATTGGGGGGGGGTGACTGGGGGGGGGGGGGGGATGGGGGTGGGGCTTGGGTCTTGGGGGGGGGGGGGGGGGGGGGGGGGGGGGGGGGGGGGGGGGGGGGGGGGGGGGGACGGGGGGGGGGGGTGAGGGGGGGGGGATTGAGTCAGGATTATCCCCTCACTTATGATCTTCGTGGAATTGGGGGGGGGGGGGGGGGGGGGGGGGGGGGGGGGGGGGGGGGGGGGGGGGGGGGGGGGGGGGGGGGGGGGGGGGGGGGGGAATGGGGGGGGGGGGGGGGGGGGGGGGGGGGGGGGGGGGGGGGGGGGGGGGGGGGGGGGGGGGGGGGGGGGGGGGGGGGGTTGTGGGGGGGGGGGGGGGGGGTGGGTGGGGGGGTGGGGGGGGGGGGGGGGGGGGGGGGGTGGGGGGGGGGGGGTGGGTGGGGGTGGGGGGGGGGGGGGCATTATTTGGGCTGTTACCTTTTTAGCATTATTGGAAGAGGGAGGAGAGAATTGAGTTTTTTTTTTTTTTTTCAGTGGTCTTGTGTCATTGTGATATTTAAAACGGGGGTGGGGTAATTGTCTTTTCATTATGATAGTCAAGTGAGGTGGGGCATTTTGTGTCATTATGATGTTCAAGTGGGGTGGGGCATTGTGTGTCATTATGATGTTCAAGTGGGGTGGGGTATTGTGTGTCATTATGATGTTCAAGTGGAGGTGGGGTATTGTGTGTCATTATGATGTTCAAGTGGGGGTGGGGCATTGTGTGTCATTATGATATTCAAGTGGGGGTGGGGCATTATGTGTCATTATGATATTCAAGTGGGGGTGGGGCATTGTGTGTCATTATGATACACAGGAAGGGGAGGGGGATTGTGTGTCATTATGATATACAGGAGGGGGAGGGGGATTGTGTGTCATTATGATATACAGGAGGGGGATTGTGTGTCATTATGATATACAGGAGGGGGAGGGGGATTGTGTGTCATTATGATATACAGGAGGGGGAGGGAGATGTGTGTGTCATTATGATATACAGGAGGGGGGGAGGGGGATTGTGTGTCATTATGATATACAGGAGGGGGAGGGGGATTGTGTGTCATTATGATATACAGGAGGGGGAGGGGGATTGTGTGTCATTATGATATACAGGAGGGGGGAGGGAGATTGTGTGTCATTATGATATGCAGGAGGGGGAGGGGATTGTGTGTCATTATGATATACAGGAGGCGGAGGGGGATTGTGTGTCATGATATACAGGAGGGGAGGGGGATTGTGTGTCCTTATGATGTACAGGAGGGGGAGGGGGATTGTGTGTCCTTATGATGTACAGGAGGGGGGTGGGGGATTGTGTGTCATTATGATGTTCATGAGGGGGGTGGGGGAGTGTGTGTCATTATGATACACAGGAGGGGGAGGGGGATTGTGTGTCATTATGATATACAGGAGATGGAGGGGGTCGTGTGTCATTATGATATACAGGAGGGGGTGGGGAATTGTGTGTCATTATGATATACAGGAGGGGGTGGGGGATTGTGTGTCATTATGATATACAGGTGGGGGATTGTTTGTCATTATGATGTACAGAAGGGGGTGGGGGATTGTGTGTCATTATGATATACAGGAGGGGTTGGGAATCGTGTGGCATTAAGTTGGAATGGAGGGTGAAGGTGGGGGGGAGGGGGAAGAAGAAGGGGATGAAAAGCTCGCTGCAAGTCGGTATATGAAGGAGAGGTGTGTGTGTGTCGGAAGGGGGAATGTAATTTGCTACGCGTCGTAATATGATAGGTGAAAACTGCTATTCAGGTATTAAGATACTCTGTGGAAAATGTCTTAGACAATCATCATACTGGGGGGACAGGGACGGGAGGGAGGGTGAGGTGGGGAGCGGGCGGGGTGAGGATGGTGGGTGTTAGTGAGGAGCATTAGGAAGGAAGTGTCCGTATGTGTGATCATTGGTATCTTGTGTGGGGGATTGTCTGTTCTTATTGTACTGAAGAGTGAGAACAGCGTGATATTGTGGAGAAAAAAAAAAAACAGTATGAGGGAAGGAATGGTGGAGGTAAGAGGAAGGGGGGTGGGGGAGGGGGTGAGCGTTCGTAGTGAGGGTGTCCTAGAGGGGAGGGGGGGGGGGGGGGGGGGGGGGGTAAAGGGGCCACCACATGACAATATTCGGAGAGCGAGAAGGGAGGGAGATGGGAGTGGGGGTAAGGAGGAGGAGGAGCAGGAGCAGGAGGGAGGGGGAGGGGGTGGGGTTGGGGGGGGGGGGGGGAGGACATGATACAGTACAGGCTAATTGTCTGCATGTCATTTCTGACACTGTGGGGAAGCGTTCTTTCTCTCTCCGGCCTCGTACACGGTGCCTGGTGTATTGATCTGCTTCTCTCTCCCTCACGCAGTGCTCTCATGGAGTCAGTTAGTATTGAAATACATGTCTGTGGTCTGTCTCTCCAGCTCCCTCCTGTCTACCCCCCCCCCCCCCCCCCCCCCCCCCCCACCACCACCACCGTCACCACCTATCTCTCTGTCTCTCTTTTGTCTGTTTCTGTCTCTTTTCTCTCTCTCTCTCTCTCTCTCTCTCTCTCTCTCTCTCTCTCTCTCTCTCTCTCTCTCTCTCGCTCTGTCTCTCTCGCTCTCGTCTTTTTCTCTCTTTCCCTCTTTGACCTTTCTCTCTCCTCTTTCTGTCGGTCTGTCTGTCTCTGTTTCTGTCCCCCTCTCTCTCTCTCTCTCCCTCCCCCTCTCTTCCTCTATCCTCCTCTCTCTGTCTCTCTCTCTCTCTCTGTCTCTGTCTCTCTCTCTCTCTCTCTCTCTCTCTCTCTCTCTCTCTCTCTCTCTCTCTCTCTCTCTCCCGCTCTCTCTCTCTCACGTGCGAACCACGCCCGCTAAAATGCCCTGTGACCTGATTAAGTAAATATTGCCGAGAGTGGAGAACTGGAATGTGGTAAATGGAGTGAGATGGAAAACATGCGCACAGAGAGAGAGAGAGAGAGAGAGAGAGAGAGAGGGAGGGAAGAGGAGTTCACTTGTGTCTAGCCAGAGTAGACTTGACTGAGATGGATGCCGCCAGGAAATGTAGGCTGATTCCTCTCTCTTCCACCCCACCCCTCCCATCGCATTCCCCCCTCCCCCTCCCCTTCCTGCAGGCTTCCCCACTCCAATTTCGCCCTCAAAGCGGTCAAGGGCGAAAGAGGCAGCGGCATGTTTTTTCGGGCTCCTTTTTCTTTTTATTGATAACATTCTGGGGGAGAGATTCTTCCTGGTTCGTCACATGGCTTCGTTCCATCTGAAAGGGAAAGGTTCTGAGCATTTGATGACGTTGTTTGGGAAGGAGACCTCCTCTTCCCCCTCCTCTTTCTCCTCCTCCTCTTCCTCCTCCTCCTCTTCCTCCTCCATGTTTTATTTTTCAGGGATGATGTCAGTTTGAACCCTTACAATGATAATATTCTGGTTTTTTTTTTTTTTTGTTTTTTTTTTTTTCAACATTGCCGGGGTCGTCGTGTTTCAATGTTTTGGGGGGAGAAAGAGACATGCTTCTTGGCCTTTTTGTTTTGTTTTACATTTAAAACGACGTTCTCAGCTGACATGGTGGGGTTACCCATATGGAAGTTCTGTTTGTGTTCGTCCTGGGTTGATAAAAAAAAAAAATCTGTTTGAGTGGCCCTGCATATGATCTCTCAACGGCTCGGTCATCACACCTCTTTTCCCAAACCATTTAGTCACAGCCCCAATCAAGGCCCGTGATGTGACGGTTCCAGGGTCAGCACCAGGCCACCAGAATGTGTCAGTATCAGATTGCTGGTGTCGTATAATATCTGGGAACCGTGATGTCTGGGAACGCGTTCCCAGATTTTACCGCGATATCTGGGAACGCGTTCCCAGATTTCCTGAATTTCCAATCGTGAAATCTGGGAACGCGTTCCCAGATATCACGGTAAATCCGGGAACGCGTGCGAAAAAAAAAAAAATGACAAGAAGGCCAAAGATCTCCATTGCACCTAAATAAATTGTTTCCTACCATATCTCGAAAATCCATTCTTTTTCGTCGTCTTTCTGCCCTTCTGAGCTCTGAAAGACCACGTTCCCAGATATCACGGGCCTTCCCAGATATCACAGTACATTCTGGGAACGCGTTCCCCAAAAGACTCTGTGATATCTGGGAAGCCTTCCCAGATATCACGCACGTTCCCAGATTTCACGCGACACCGGAGCGGTCACCCCGCCGACGGAGGTCCCGCACAGTTGTCTGGAGGTTCCTTCGATGGCGTGCTGTTGAAGCGTGTTGTGATTCATCATGGTCGTAGGACCTCAGCCACCACACACCCTGCTGGTCACAGCTGTCACAGCCAGGCTCAGGGGCTGTCCCTGTCAAGAGGGAGGTCTCCGCTGCCTCCCTGCGGTGACGGACCCTGGAATCCGGTGATACGCTGGACGCGCGGGAGTGGTGGAGATATTGTCCCACGCACGCACGCACGCACACGCACATGCACACGAGCACACACACACACACACACACACACACACACACACACACACACACACACACACACACCACACACGCACGCACGCACGCACGCACGCGCGCACGCACGCACGCACGCACACACACTCTCTCACACTCTCTCTTTCTCTGTCTGTCTGTCTGTCTGTCTGTCTGTCTGTCTGTCTGTCTCTCTCTCTCTCTCTCTCTCTCTCCCTCTCTCTCTCTCTCTCTCTCTCTCTCTCTTTTCTCGCGGCGCACCTAAGACTGTACGCGACCCGTTAAATCATGAAACTCAAAGCGAAGACCTGTAATAGATTTGCGGTGATGGAGTAGACGAGAGAACATGAAGAGTGAGGCGCCGTGTGGACCTTTTGCAAGTCTGGAGTCTAGCCAGAGGAGGCTTGACGAAGATGGACGCTGGAACGGGGTGTAGGCTGATCCAGTGTTTTCCCTCCTGGAAGCGGTCAAGGGCAGAGGAAGCAGTAGTGTGTGTGTGTGTGTGAGTGTGTGTGTGTGTGTGTGTGTGTGTGAGTGTGTGTGTGTGTGTGTGTGTGTGTGTGTGGTGTGTGTGTGTGTGTGTGTGTGCGCGCGCGAGCGCGCGCGCGTCCTTCTGTTTACACCGTTCTGCGTGCGCGCGCGCGCGCGTGTGCGCGCGCGCGCGTGTGTGTGTGTGTGTGTGTGTGTATGCATGTTTGTATGTATGCATGTATGTATGTATATGTGCGTTTATATGTATGTGAGTGTGTCTGTGTGTTTTGTGTGTGCGCGCGCGCCCGCGAGGTCCTTCTATTAACACCATTCCGGGAAAAAGGATCTTCTTCCTGGTTAATCACGTGGCTTTGTGTCGGATATTCCCTGTGGATCAGATGATGATGATGATGGTGACATTCTAGAAGGATTCTTTCTTGGAGTTTCCATTGTCTGTGGTAACCATAGCTAGGGATCCAAGTTGTTATGATATTTCTCTGTGGTTTTCATTTTACTCTGCCTAGTCGTATTCAAATGTGTTTTTTGACAGAAATTCTCCTGGCTTCGTAAAGTGATTACCAGATTTAGACGATTGCATGGCTTTGTTTCCTGACAACAGCAGTTTTCTCTCAACATCTTTTGGAAAAAAAAAAAACATAATGAAGACAATACAGCAAACAAACAGTGGAAAATCAGAACGAATATTTTTGGTTCCATCAACTCTCTGCTGTTCCCGTGGTGAATACTCTCTCTCTCTCTCTCTCTCTCTCTCTCTCTCTCCTCTCTCTCTCTCTCTCTCTCTCTCTCTCTCTCTCTGTCTGTCTGTCTGTCTGTCTGTCTGTCTGTCTGTCTGTCTCTGTCTGTCTCTCTCTCTCTCTCCTCTCTCTCCTCTCTCTCTCTCTCTCTCTCTCTCTCTCTCTCTCTCTCTCTCTTTCATTGTGACTCTTTCTTTACCGCTTTCTCTGTCTATGACTATGCTTCTGTCTCACAAACGCAAGCAAACAAACGAAAAAAACGCGTACGCGCACGCGCGTACACACACACCACACACACACACACACACACACACACACACACGCGCGCGCGCGCGCGCGCGCGCGCGCACGTACGTGACCAGTTTCATCGTTCATTGCCGAGAGTGAAGAAGTGGAACGGACCCGCGGGGGGTGGGTGGGAGGAAGGGACATGAAGAGACGGGAGATGGGGTGGCGGAGGCTTGCGGGTCTTTTGAATGTCTGCTGTCTGGCCCCATGAAGATGGACGCTGGAAGGGGATTTGGGCTGATTCAGTGCTCTCCCCTTATAAAACGGGTCGAAGGTCAGAGGAGGCAGTGGCATTGGTTCTTCTTCTTCTTCTTCTTCTTCTTCTTCTCTCTCTCTCTCTCTCCTCTCTTCTCTCTCTCTCTCTCTCTCTCTCTCTTCGGGTGTTTGCATCGGTATCAATCTGAGAAGAGATTCTCTCCGATTCTTTGCGTGCCTTTGTTCAGGAAGCGTTTTTGTTTGTTTTTTTGTTGTCTGTTGTTGTTTTTTTTTTATCAGGATTTGATTATGTTATTTCTGAGGGACTTATGATTTACCTTTAAGTACTGGGGAAAGAATTTGGAACTATATAATAATGATATTTTTTTTTTTTTTTTCTCTCTCTCTGTTTTTCTCCGCCGCCGGCTCGTGATTCAGTAGTTTTTGAACGGAAGTTCTTTCTGGCTCCTTTAGTCCTATGCTAACCGTGTGCTTGGGATATTACTCTTAGGACCAGAAGATTTCCCGGCGACTGTTCCAAAAGAGTTATATAGACTCTACCGAGACAATCCAGCAGACAAAACACCGTGTTATTGAGACCAAGAATGGTCAGTTAAATCAGCCCACTGCATGCTTTTCATGGGCCTTTTCGGCAAGTGATGTCATTTCAAAATGACGTGAGCCATCTGACATTCCTGGCCAAGTTCTGTCGAGAGTAGGTTTGTTATATTGTTCCTTTCCTAGAAGATTTCAAAGACGTCATAAATAACGAAGCAAATGAATTTGAAAAAAAAAAAAAAAAAAAAACAGTGAGCACACAATCATACAAAAGGTACTCCAAATAAATCAATGAAATTGTGAATGAAAAATCAGAAACACTGCAAGAAAGAAATTAAGGGTAAAAAGTAATAGACAGATGATAGAGCAAAATTGGCACAAAAAAAAAAAAAAAAAAAAAAAAAAAAGCTCAAACAAATGGGAATGACGATGAAGAAAGACGATGCTGTGGAGTCCCATTCCAGTCTGAGACAGCCTGACAGGGCTGTACTCTACGCAGACAGCCTGACAGGGCTGTAGTCTACGCAGACAGCCTGACAGGGCTGTAGTCTACGCAGACAGCATGACAGGGCTGTAGTCTACGCAGACAGCATGACAGGGCTGTACTCTACGCAGACAGCCTGACAGGCTGTACTCTACGCAGACAGCCTGACAGAGCTGTACTACTACGCAGACAGCATGCCAGGGCTGTAGTCTACGCAGACAGCCAGACAGGGCAGTAGTCTACGCAGACAGCATGACAGGGCTGTACTCTACGCAGACAGCCTGACAGAGCTGTACTCCTACGCAGACAGCATGACAGGGCTGTACTCTACGCAGACAGCCTGACAGGGCTGTAGTCTACGCAGACAGCATGACAGGGCTGTAGTCTACGCAGACAGCATGACAGGGCTGTAGTCTACGCAGACAGCATGACAGGGCTGTAAACTCTACGCAGACAGCATGCCAGGGCTGTACTCTACGCAGAGAGCATGACAGGGCTGTACTCTACGCAGACAGTATGACAGGGCTGTACTCTACGCAGACAGCCTGACAGGGCTGTACTCTACGCAGACAGCATGACAGGGCTGTAGTCTACGCAGACAGCATGACAGGGCTGTACTCTACGCAGACAGCATGACAGGGCTGTACTCTACGCAGACAGCCTGAGAGGGCTGTACTCTACGCAGACAGCATGACAGGGCTGTACCCTACGCTTCCTTACTTAATACATCCAGCCAGCTAGACAGGGAAGAGGGAGAGAGAGCGAGAAAGAAAGAGAGTGGGGAGGGGAGAGGGAGAGAGAACGACAGGAACGACCCCGAGAGAAACATGACATCAACCAGGCCAGAGAGAAACCTGCAGTGTTGGTCAGGAGATTTATTTTATTTCATTTTTTTTTTTTTTAGCAACACTCTCGGAGACGCAACCTCTGACTGGATAAAACTAGACTTGGGGGTTCCAGTCTTCCCTACTGACCCCGTGGGCACCCTCCACTCTACGTAGGGCCCGACCCGGGACCAGAAAGTCTCATGCCTCTGAGGGGGATTCGAACCTGCAGCCTCCCAGTCAGCAAGTCCGCGACGCCAAACTCAGCAGCGCTGCGGCTGGCGAGAGTCTCTTATTGGCTTTGTGTACGAGGGACGTCTCACCCGTTCTCCTCGTTATTATTCTCTAAGAAGCTCTAAGATCATGCAGCCTTTGGCCAAGGGGTCTCTTTGAATCTGTGCAAATAGTCGGGAAATGAGCAAAGAAAGGGAACGGCAAAAGACGAAAGAGGAAAATGAGAAGAGTGAATGATAGGGGGGAAGAAGAACAAAAAGAGGTAGACAAAGAAAGGGGTGGAGGGAGGAGAGAGAGAAAGAAGGAAAGAAAGAAAGAAGAAAGGAAGAAAGAAAGAAAAAGAAAGAAAGAAATGAAAGAAATGAAAGAAAGAAAGAGAAAGAAAGAAGGAAGGAAGAAATGAAAGAAAGAAAGAAAAAGAAAGAAGCGAAGAAATGAAAGAACGAACA
>JADBJO010000513.1:0-2500 GCA_016801955.1 Conus betulinus | reverse complement strand
GTGTGTCTGAGTATGACTGAGACACAGGTGGGGGTTTGAGAGGATATGATTGACAGGGAAGAGGAGCGTTAAGGAAGTTGGAGCGGATGAGCAAAGGAAGAAAGAAGGGGATGGGGGGGGGGGGGGGAGAGAGAAAGGAGAGAATCGGAATAGCAAGTTCGTAGGAGCTAATGCGTGACAGCACAGACGCGTGAATGGTTCGTCAACTTAGATCTTCTACTACTGTTTTAAGGGGTCAAAAATACTTTTTCTTTGTCTTTAAAGCGCTCACTTATTATTATTATTGTACTTGTTCTGATGACGATAATGATAATGACGATGACAGCAACGACGACAATGATGATCACAATGATGGTGGTGATGATGACGATGAATGAATGATGATGATGACGATGACGATGACGATGATGATGGTGATGATGATGATGATGATGGAAAATGGACAATTCATGAACTTTGAAGAATTCATGACTAATGATGATTATACTATAAAATTTGTCTCATACTGTGGATGGATTTCCTCAGTGAAAGAATTCATAAAGAAAACTGGAATAAAATCTGATAATAATAATGCAAACACAGTTCAGAACATGCCTAGGGCTTTTAATATTATGCTTCAAATTAGAATTATTCACAGAATTATTGGCACAAATATTGTTTTAAATGCCATGGGCCTGACAAACACGACGAATTGCACATTCTGCAATGAAGAGAGAGATTCAGTCCAACACTTTTTATGGATGTGCAATTACGTTCAAACCTTTTGAAAGAGGTTGAAAATTTATTTAACGAAAAATGCCGAAACTCGTTTTACCATTAAAATCACACGCGATATTGTTATCTTTGGAGTCACAAACACATGCAAACAGAGACAATTTTTGACTTTATCATTATGGTTGCTAAATCTTATATTTACAAGTGTAAGATCGAAAGACGTAGGCCAAATGCTTCAGTTTTTCAGAGCCAGCTGAGCTGCAGATTCAAAATCGAAGTCTATAATGCTAAAGTCAACAATGATCAAAAAAACAGTTTTGATGCTGTATGGTACAATTACATGCCGATGATTTTTTTACACAAAATTAAAAAAAAAAAATCGACAATAACAACAAAATCTCAATCCAATACGCATCTCCGTAATCCCAGTCTCATTTCTCAAGTTTTTTTTTTCATTTTATTTTTCTTTAAAAATTCTCATAATATTTGAATTGACATGTCCTCGAATGTGCATTTTGACATTATCATCAACAATACCATTACCATCCATCAGCCTGCTCTGCGGCTGAACATACTCTAGTGGGTAACACATTAACACGCGGGGAAAGCAATAAATATATACGACATTGAAGCCAATCCCATCTTCCCACCCACCCACCCACCGTCCCCCAGCCCGGCCTCTGTCCATTACAGCAATCTTGCGATGTTCCTGTGCAAAGTTTAACAAGTGTACACTTTCTACGGGTATGTCCCGCATGTCTCCATGGGACCTTCTTCTCCAGTCTTTTCGTTCTAGTGATTTATTTATTGAGTTAGAGAGCTGTGAACCTCCACAGTGTGGTCCCATGGCTTAATTAACAGAAACGGTGAAGCGCATGTGGACCAGTCCGCACGCGGCGCCACCTTGATGAAGCTTAAAATGAAGCCTGCATTTTGAGGTCTAGGGGAACAGCTAGACCGTCACCACACCCACCACCACCACCACCACCACCACCACCACGCCACATACACCCACACACACACACACACACACACTGCGCGCGCGCGCGCGGCGCGCACGACACACACACACACACACACACACCACACACACACACACACACACACATTTACACATGCACGCACTTCGCACACACGTTCGCACGCACGCAGCACACGCGGATGCATGGCACACACACGCATGCACACACCACACACACACACACACACACACACACACCACTGGTTTGTTCCACACACACACACACACACACCACATTCAACACACACACATTCACACACACACACACACACGATTCACCCATCACTCTCTCTCTCTCTCCTGTAACTCCTCTTCTGGGCGTCTCCTCTCCTCTCTCACTCTCTCTCTCTCTCACATCTCTCTCTCTCTCTCTCTGTTGCAGAGAAGCAGGCACACTGTCAAACAAGCATACAAGCACACACACACACACACACACACACACCACACACACACACACACACAACACACACTACATGTTGTTTTTATTTACAGCTGCCTACCTGGGTAGTGCCGACTGAGAGCTGCCAGCTGGCGCTTCATTCAGTCGTTTTCCCGTGTCATCCAGTCATATCGTTTCATATCGTTCACTCAATTTCCTTACTTCCTTCATTCTTTCATTTCTCACGCAGGGGGTGCATGCTATGTGCCAACTACCACCACACACCACACACAGTACAAACACACACACATACACACCCACACACACACACAGCACACACACATACACCCCCACACACACAACAACATACATACACACATATACGC
>JADBJO010000512.1:660000-667500 GCA_016801955.1 Conus betulinus | reverse complement strand
CTGGAGTCGTCCCTTTGCGATGAATCTGGTCTGATGATGGTTGAGGCGCCGTAGGTAAGATGTCTGATAGAATATGTCATGGCAGCGTCTGAAGTCCCTTCATGATCCAGTGTATGTTATTGCTGGAGATCTTGAAAATGGCGTGGGTCATCTACTTCCTCTAGGTGGTGCTATACAACTGCATGGGCTCTGAACAATTCTTTCATCAGAGGCTGCAAGAATAGTTTAGAAAATATCATTGTCGTTGTTTTTCTCTTATTTAAGTTTCACATTTTTGCGAAGACACATTTCAGTGAGTTCAACAAAACGATAAACGGGGGCATTTAAGTTTGCTGATTTTCCTTAACTTTCGCTCAGTGTCTGTTGCATACCCTCCAAAGTTACCCTGCGTTCTGGATGCGGTGCCATGTACGTTTGACACGAAGAAAGGAATGAATGCAATGTAAATGGATGATCCGTCGACGCATCCAGCGAATTCATGGGATCCAAAGCTTGAATGAATAGCAGAACTGACAATGGACAGCCTTGTATAACGCCTCAACCTCTGGTAATTCTTGGCACGAAGGTATCTCTTGTCTGCACTTGGAATGTAGCTGACAATGCTGGCTATGATGTCAATGGTGTGTTGGGAGTAGCTGGCATTCTGCATGGCATCAAGCATCATTATGTGGTCATTATTCCCGAAGGCATCCTTAATGTCAACAACAACAAAAAAAATGTTGTGTAGAACTGTGCTGCCACATGCCCGAAGTTCTCAATGGCAGATGTCAAATAGAGCACATGTTCCTGGAGGCCACTCCTTTGAAGAGAACCTTTTTGTTTGGGTGAAAAAATCTTCCAGTTAAGGCGATCTAAAGCAACAGCCGTCTCTGCACCTCTCTCATGTGGATTGTATACACTGACGTCAACAGAGAAATGGGTTGCCCATCACTGGTCTCCCCTTTGGGTTTCCTCCTTGCTGAGGAAGTAGACTGACTGTTGCGTGCTTCCATTCGGAGGGGGGTTCCTTGTTTCTCCAACACACACTGATCATAGCTGTCGAAGGGAAAGGATGATCGTACATATTGCTCCGAAAAGGAACATTTCACCTCTGCCCTACCCAGGTGCCGTGATATGCCTTCCTACAGAAAATACATACACACAGGTCAGTGACTTTAACGCATAATCTGTGAAATCTAAAACAATACGCGGTCACTCAGAATGCGACGGCTAAATCCATTGCATAAATCGGAATACGTCTTTCGCACAACACTCGGACACACATCCCTCCACTCTCCCCCTTTTTTTCTCTGTAAATCTGTCTCTGTCTGATCGTCTGTCTGTCTGTCTGTCTGTCTGTCTGTCTGTCTGTCTGTCTGTGTGCTTGTGTATCTGTATGTGTGTTTATCTGTGTGTTTATGAGACTGTGTGTCTGTCTGCCTGTCTTTTTGTCTACTTGTCTGTCTTTTTATTAGTCTGTCTCTCACACGTGCGCGCGCGCGCGCACGTGTGTGTGTGTGTGTGTGTGTGTTGTGTGTGTGTGTGTGTGTGTGTGTGTGTGTGTGTGTGTGTGTGTCCGTGTCCGTGTGTGTATATGTGTGCATGTCTGTTTGTGGGTTTGTGTGTCTGTCTGTGTCTATCTGTCTCTCTGTCTGTCTGTCTTTCTGTCTGTCTATATTGATGTGTGTGTGCACATGCACCCTGAGTGTTGAGGAGGACGGACGTGTCTGACCAGAGCTCTGAGCTTCACACAGTTTATCAAGTGACGAAGCACTCACCTTGTGAAAAATTCCACTTAGTTGTTTTTTGTGTGTGTTTTTGTTTTGTTTTTATTTTTCGCCTGTCGCATTAGCGAGTGAAAATGCCTGTAGACACTGTGCAGTGGAGGGTGAAGACGGGCATCTTCGTGTGGACGTTTCTCACTTTCATGGCGGTCAGAGCAAGAAAGGCGATGGCGAATTTTGTACGGACAATCAAGATTCCTGTGTCTGGTAGGCCCTCAGATATCATTCTGATATTTTTGACTGTCACTTTATTGACCAGATGTGGCGATGTAGAGCCAAATCCCGGCCCCCATCCCCAACCGTGTCGACAATCAGACGATGTAAATCTCCATAATCTGTCTCAGCAGATGCAGTCAGTGTTGTCAATGGTGTCGGGAGTCAGCCAGCAAAATATTGACATGCAAAGACAGATGACAGCAAATCATTATGCCATGTGTCAGGACATGTCAGACATCAAGCAGCGCTTGACGTGGGTAACACAGACAGTGCAGGAGAACGTTCAGAACATAAATCTACTCTTCACCAGGATTCGCGAGTCTGAAACGTATGCTGACACATTACACCGACAACTGGAACGTTTACAGTCCGACCTACGACGTCAGAATCTGAAGCTGATGGGACTGGAAGAAGAAGAAAGTGAGACGTTGACTTCCCTCCGAGAGAAGGTAGTCAGTACGCTAAACACGTATTTCAGTCCAGACGGCGTTACCCTCCAACACGAAGACATTCAAGATGCTGTGCGAGTTGGAAATCGTAGGGAGAGAGCTGCTAGACCCGTCATCATCACTTTTAGGAGCCGAGATATATCCAGAGCAGTCATGTCGAAGAAAGAATGTCGGCAATCCATGGCCCGCGCTGCAGGAGTCAGAGTAGGACCCGACCTGACTCCCACACAACATAAAGAAATGCAGCGACTGAGAGCAGAGGGCAGAAGAGGTTACCTGAAAAATGGGCGTGTGGTGGCAGCTGAAAACTTCAGACATTCTACACAACACGCTACGGGTGATCGCCGGAACAGGGACAACCATATGTGGAATTACGTGAAGACCGGGAGGTGACCAACAGGAGGGAGATGGGCGGAAATCGAAACGGGGACAAAGACAGACAGAACCACTTTGGTCCACACCACAACCGACTACTGTCGTCACCAGCCTCAGCCCCGACCCCAGCCGTTGACCACAGTCGCTTGAGACAGATGGGTGACTGGGTTAACATGGCTGCTGGATTTCCATGCGACCCCGATTGTGAAGAGACAGCGTTAGCTGAACAGTTTGCGTCAAGCACCTCTGACCATGACCACTTCCCTTCGTCCCAGCCCCAAGAAGATACAGACGGCGAGGTGTTGTCAGCCACAGCTGACAGTGCAACAGAGGAGACGACCCCAGTAAAACGCTACACAGAAGAGTACAGCCAGGGCCGTCAGTCCGCAGCCAGTGGCAGCAGAGGGTTCAACAGAGGAAGTGTCCGGAGTGCGCCAGGTAGCAGAGGATCTTCCTGTCAAGCCGCGCGTGAGTGAGGGAGCTCCCTCACCCCGGGGATTTGGAAGATGGTCGCCCGTGAAGACACCAGCCCCACAACTGCCTCAGGGTGGTGGTTCCAGTGGTGGCAATGGCAGGTCAGGCAAGGGACGTGGTCGTGTTCGCCAACAGAGGAACGATCGACCAGGGAGCCAGCTAGAGGCCTCACCAGTGCAGACCAGAAGTCGTCACCAGAACTGTGATGTTTCAGGCAGGAGGGCAGGTGTGTGCTGTCCAAAAAACTGGAGCGGGATCTTCAACCAGGAAGTGTCTCATTCCAGTGACACTGCCGACATGTCAGAAGTGGCCACAGATGATGGTCAGGCCAAGGCCCTTGGTGTCCACAGACAGATATTCAGTCCAGCAGTGGAACAACTGGCAGTGATCCTGATCTCGCGCATATAAGACGCTGATGCCGCTCCCTTTACCCCGGTAAAAATAATAAATTATTTTTAGTATCGCTAAACATTGAGGGTTTGGGGAATTTTTTTTCAAGAATTTGACGTTAAAAGCTTTGTAAACAAATACGATGTAATTCTTTTAGTTGAAACATTTGCCGAAACCTTATCAGAATCTGTTTTTTCCTTCGCATAAACTTTTTGTCTCCCCAGGTGTGAAAATATCTGATAGCATTCATGGTCGTTTATCCAGCGGAATAGCCTTTCTCATAAGGAACGAGCTTACAGTATATGTTAACCAGGTTCACGTTGAAACTGATAATATTCTAGTTTTAAAACTTGCTAGCGAGTTAACTGGTATACCGTCTGATTGCTTGTTAGTAGGGACTTATATCCCGCCGGAAAACTCCAGATATTATGAAGATACTGACATATACAATGGTGTATCCATATTAGAAGACTGTTTATTAGAAACAATTAAGGAATGTGGTGATCTCCCATTGATTGTGTGTGGTGATTTAAATGCCCGAACAGGTACTCTCAATTGTTGTGACTCTGACCCTATTGATGACATTTGCAATATTTTTTGATGAAGATGAACCTGCTCTCAGATCTGACAGCACTGATGCCTTTAAAAGGAGATCTAAGGACAATAGTATTAATGGCTTTGGGCGTTACCTCTTAAATGTCTGTGATGAGTTTGGCCTTGTTATTCTAAATGGCTTACAGCGATTGAGTTATCAAGGTGATTTCACTTACATATCTGAACATGGATCCAGTGTAATTGATTATTTTGTCATTTCAAAAACCCTTTTGTCATATTGTTGTGATTTTTGTATCAAACATTTCGTTCAAACGAAGCATGCTGCTGTGGAATTTTCTTTATTGTGCAAGATGGCAAATGCAAATATGGATAAGAAGAAAACCTATAAAAGTCCTTCTGTTGTTAAATACAAATGGGATGAGGATAAAAAGGATATCTGTTATGAAAGAATGAGTTCTGAAAATGTAAAGGATATTGTTACTAATGCTATTACCCTTGTGGACACTGATGTCGACCAGTCTGTAATCATGTTTAATGAATGCTTGTATTTTGCTGGAGAATGTATGAAGAAAACAGTGGTTCTTGACGGCGAGAAACGGAAAATTTGGTTCGATCTGGAATGTAAACAGAGCCGAAAAGTATTATGGGGATTATTGCATAAATATAACAGATCTGATGAGGAATCTGATAGATTGGAATATTGTCAAAAGAGAAGAGAATACAAGGAATTACTGAGGCTGAAACAGAAAACGCATAAGGCAAATGTTCTTCAGTCATTACATCGACATTTAAATGACAGTAAACAGTTCTGGGATACTGTTCGTTCCGTGAGGCCAAGACAAGGTGTTTATAATACTATTTCTCCTCAGGAATGGTTTGAAACATTTCCGTAATGTGTTTAACGAAGTGCCGCAAATTTGTTTGAACTCCGACGCCGTGTTTGATGAGTATTATGATAATGTGAATACCCAGACCCAGAATGATTACAGGGAGTTAGATCAACCAATATCTGCGCATGAAATTGTATGTGCTATTGATGCCTTGAAGAACAAGAAAGCCGCAGGTCCTGATGGATTAATAGACGAGTTTTTATAGACACAGCACCGCCAACATTTTGCCTTTTCTGTTAAAATTGTTCAATCACATCTTTGACAATGGCATATTTCCTGCTGATTGGACAGTGGCTGTTTTACTACCTTTGTACAAGAAGGGCGACCCAAATCAGCCTGACAACTACCGTGGAATATCTTTATTGAATATATGCAGCAAATTGTACAGTTTTGTATTGAATAAAAGACTTACAAAGTGGATTGAGACCAATGAGGTGGTAGGAGAGGAACAAGCTGGTTTTAGGGATAACCATTGTACTACTGATCATGTATTTACTCTTATGGCGTGTGTACAAAAACAGTTGCTAAGGCACAGAAAACTTTATGTCGCCTTTATAGATTTTCGAAAAGCCTTCGATACAGTAAGCAGGGATAAGCTATGGAAAATTCTTCATGCAAACGGAATTAAAGGTAAACTTTTGAATGCATTGAAAGTATGTACTCTATCGTTCAAGCCCGTGTGCGAGTTGGTGCTGATTTAACTGATGTTTTCTTGTGCCCTAGAGGTCTGAAACAGGGTGAAAGTATGTTCTCCAGTTTTGTTTTCCCCCTGCTAATTAATGAGCTTACAAAAGAAATTAACGAAAACGGTAGACATGGTATTCAGTTATCACCTGATCTGATTGAAATACTGATCTTGTTGTTCGCAGATGACGTTGCTCTTTTGTCTGACAGTGTTATTGGACTCCAAACGCAATTGAACATTTTGTACAGTACAGCGAATCGACTAGATTTAATTGTAAATTTTGGTAAATCAGGTGTCATTGTCTTCAGAAATGGGGGTTACTACTTAGCTGAAAATGAAAAATGGACATATGGAAATGACGCATTAAATGTTGTAAATATGTATAAATACCTTGGCATTATCCTCACGACACGGCTTTCATTCCAGTCTACATTGCGAGACTTGTCCGATCGTGCTGGAAAAGGGGTTGTAGCAATAATAAGAATACTATGGTCAATTGGAGAACATTCACCAGACATATTTTTTAAGTTATTTGACAGTCAAATACAGCCAATTCTATTGTATGGTGCGGAAATATGGGGCGTTATGTGTGATCATGTTATTATTGAGAGAGTTCACTTGTCAGCATTGAAGCGTTTTATGTGTGTTACTCGGAGAACACCAAAGCATTTGGTCTATGGAGAATTAGGTAGATACCCTCTAAAAGTCAATATTTTCGCAAAATGTGTAAAATTTTGGTTGCGTGTTGTTTGCTATGGATGATTATAGACTCCCTAAAAAAGCTTATTCAATGCTTCTGACTCTACAGGAACAAAATTACTCCACTTGGGCATGTAAAGTTAGAAACATGCTTTATATGTTTGGTTTTGGGTTTGTGTGGGAAAGCACAGTCTGTAGGGGATGTTAAGCTGTTTATTGTCCAGCTAAAACAGCGTTTAATTGATTGTTGTAGACAGGAATGGCATTCTGCTCTCGAATCACACACATTTTACAACGTTTATGCTACGTATGGTCAGTCACTGTCTTTGAGCCCCTATTTCCGTGTGGTTAAATGTATTAACATGCGTAAGATGCTAACCAGATTTAGAATTGGTATGTTACCGTTGCGTTCGCGTTCTGTCAACTTTCGCAATGTTAATATGGGTATTAACGTTTTTTGTCCATTCTGTACAGATACTCTTGAAACAGAGCTGCACTTTCTATTAGTATGCCCGAAATATACTGAACTGCGTGGACAATTAATATCTCGTAAATATTACAGATGTCCTTCAATGTTTAAAATGTCCTTGCTGCTCTCAAATGGAAATGATAATGTAATTTTCAGGCTCTGTAAATATTTATACAAAGCATATATGATAAGAAAAGATGCTCTTGAAAACATAGCTATTGTTATGTAATACCATTGCACATGTGAACTCCATTTGTATGGGCCTGTGGCCTAACAAATAAATATTTAAATAAATTCAACATGGCTCCAAATGATAGAAAAGACACAGGCAAGATTCAGATACGGATACGGATACGGGCACGGACTCTGAATGTGAGATAAGAAAGGTTTCAGACTTCTGACCCAGCTGGCTGATTGTTGAGGGAGCGGACGAAGAACAGACCTCTGTCGAGCTGGAGTCCTTCTGCAATTGCGACAGGAATCAATGGCCTCGGCGGGAAGCCAAAGAGCGCGTGAAGAAACAAGAATGGTTTAC
>JADBJO010000512.1:645000-655000 GCA_016801955.1 Conus betulinus | reverse complement strand
GACCGGCGCATGAAGGGAAGGGGCATTAGAGTTGTCCTTCTCCAGTGTGTCATTGTTCCTACAAAGGCACTGTTTCGCTTGCTGAAGTGCTTATCAGGCTAGCCATCGGGTTTCTTCTGATGAAAGGAACCCCTCCCCACCCTCCCCGACATTGGTTAGTTCCTTCTCCCTCTTTGAAAAGTGTTAACGGAATGACCACATAGTGAAGGGGAAAAGAAGAATGTTCAACACGATGGTGGACCATCAAAAGGTTGGAAATGTTCGACACGATGGTAGACCATCAAAAGGTTGGCAATGTCAACGACACGGCCCATGGGGGGGGGGGGGGGGGGGGAGGGGGGGGGCAGCCAGTCAGGATTAAAAATCCGCAAGGATTGAAAATTGTATTTATGAAATGCCAAGCTTTAAGCATTGGACATTGCTTTACAGGCGTCAAGGGCTGGCCCCTATGGTGATGCAGGACTTGCAAAAATGAAAATGATCACAATGATGATACATTCTTGGCCCAGATGACTTCAGCTTCCATACAGCAAGTGTAGCAAACACCGAAATCCGCCGTACTTAACACAGAGAGAAGAGAGAGAGAGAGAGAGAGAGAGAGAGAGAGAGAGAGAGAGACGTTCAAGAAACAACTAGGTCATAACATACTGTATGAGAAAAAGTCACACCTCCACTGAAAAGTAATGAGCCCGGAAGCAAGTCGATTTCCGCGACAGATGCGGCCATGTCATAGTGCGCTTCAAGGGCCAGCGCTCTGTATGCAAGTCATGGACAGCTGGGCAATGACGCAGGCCCGTCAGGTGTGAAGATACACCGTTCGTGCGTGGATGTGAAGGTGAGAATGGGATTGGCGGTAGGCGACTAAAAAAAAGAAAAAGGAGGGGGGTGGGGGGTGCAGTCATGGGTGACTGACGATAGGACAAATAAATGTAGCACTACATTTACCATTATTTGAATGAATGAAACGCGAGACACACCTGTTCATTAAAAATAGATAAAGAAATGAATGTACAAATACATAAATCTATCCATCCATCCATCCGTCCATCCATCCTCATATAACCAAAGATCCGAATTGAAAACAGTGAGAAAGAGAAAATGTTTTGAACTGGCTCCTTTCAATCTATAATCCACTCCTTCGATGCAAATCATGGTGAAAGTTGTTTTTAGGGGGCCAGAGGTGAGAACAGAAATGTTGTTTGTTGGGGTGTTGTTTGTAACATGTTTTTTGTTTGTTTGTTTGTTTGTTTGTTTTATGTTTGTTTCTTTCTCTTTTTGTTTGTTTGTTGTTTGTTTCGTTCAATTTTTTTTTTTTTACTGAAAAGGCATTTGCAAGAGCAAAAAACCACCGTAAAGGCCAGACGGGAATTCATTATACGTTCTGTAATCACTCCCTCGCGGAAATCGCTCCCCGTGGGATGAAACAGGACTCCTTCCAAATCTCAAAGTGTCCTAAAACGACAAAACGTGTCCATTAAAGTGTATTATACTCCCAGATGAGTGAATGACGGCGCGGTCCTGAAAACCCCATGGGTATAGACTACATGCCTTATGAGGAAAAATAGACACAGGCCCAAACTTACCTGCCCTTTGTGACAAGCAGGTAGAAATGGTCAAGCAGGTAGAAATGGACAAGCACGTAGAAATGGACAAGCAGGTAGAAATGGACAGGTGTCTATGTCACTCCGTGGGGTCTACACTATGCCGAAAGTCAGTCACTGGGAAGTAGTTTTGAAATAGGGTATGCGGGGAGGAGGGGGAGGAGAGGTAGTTCTAGCCCAGATCTAGAACCCCCCCCCCCCCCCCCCCCCCCCACCCCCCACCCCCATCCTCTTAAAAATTCAGGTACCGTGTGCTTTGATTGACATGTTTCATCGTTTGGGACACTTTCAGAAGTTAGAAGGAATGGTTTGGGAATAGAGACGCAGGTCGGTCTGGCTTTACTGCCCGGTGGGTAATTTGGGCACGTGCCCTTTCTCGTGTGCCGGGACTTGGCGTGATTACAGACCATTACACCGGGTTCGCGCATTCGTGTCACTGGTCCGCACCGGAATAAAACGGACGCATCCCTGAACCACACTCATTTTCCTGCCAAGTTTCGTTGCAAATGGTACAGTAGGGTTTTTTCGCGTAATCTTTTGGAGCGGATCCTAACTTCGCTCCTTGATTCAGATCCGTTTCACAAACCCCATACCCAAATTTAACGGATTCGTCCGTGTGCTACATTCCCTCTTTCCACGAAATTTCGTTTGAATCGGTTTAAACGGGTGCTATGTAATCGTGCTGACAGAAAAACAAACATTGAGAACCGGGTCAAAACAAAACTACTTTGGTGGAGGGAATGACGTGTCGCTCTCATACATATTTCATTAGTGTGCCATGAATATTGATGTCATCTGATTGGTCAGGACCACGGGAGATGTTTCCACTCCTATTTTGGAGTGCGCCTGTCTGGATCCCAAGGGAGATAAACAGGGTAGTTTCCTGCGTGTCATTGTTGTGGAGGCAAAGGGTCTGATATGATGTATGTGGTGGATTTGCGTCGAAAAAAGCTTTGCTCTCTCTCTCTCTCTCTCTCTCTCTCTCTCTCTCTCTCTCTCTCTCTCTCTCTCTCTCTCTCTTTTCCGTTTTGCTTCATTGTCGTCTATTGTTTTTGTTGTTGTTGTTTGGATTCCACTTTGTTAGGGTGGTAGAATGATGGGGGTGAGGGATCATTGTTTTTTTAAACAATTTTTCTGTCTTTGCTCCGGGAACGCTGAAACATTGGGTCTTTGTTTTTAAACAATTTTCCTGTCTTTGTTCCGGAAACGCTGAAACATTGGGTCATTGTTTTTTAAACATTTTCCTGTCTTTGTTCCGAAAACTCTGAAGCATTGGGTCATTGTTTTTTAAACAATTTTTTGTCTTTGCTCCGGAAACGCTGAAGCGTTGGGTCATTGTTTTTAAACAGTTTTCCTGTCTTTGCTCCGGAAACGCTGAAACATGGGGCCATTGTTTTTAAACAATTTTCCTCTTTGCTCCGGAAACATTGAAACAGGAGGCCATTGTTTTTAAACAATTTTCCTGTCTTTGCTCCGGAAGCGCTGAAACGTTTTCATCTGATGGCAGTTTATGACATCGCAGCGTTTTCATTTTCTGTTTTTCTTTTCTTTTTAATTTTCTTTTTTTTTCCTCTTTTTTTCTTTTAAACATTTGGCGATGAGGTAGTGGAAAATAGTGCAATATGTTCGGAACAGGTATTAACTACTTGTTCAACAGTGTCGAATTGCCCCACATGGCTTTTTTTCTTCTTTTTTTCACAATTTTTTTTCCCTTTTTTTGTTGGCATTCAAACGTTTTTCATTATTTTTTACGATATTCTTTTTAAAGCTGGGTGCGGTAGATTAAGAAGGATGTATGAAATTCTCGGCATAGCCAAATTCTATGGCGTAAGATCATTAACTGCATTTATTGTTTCCTTTTCAGTAATTTTTGTTTTTTTTCGATTATCTGACTTGCTTGTGACGTGACGCTCTCTCTCTCTCTCTCTCTCTCTCTCTCTCTCTCTCTCTCTCTGCGTTTGTCTATCTATAGCTCCATAGAAGCACGCTTGCACCTTTTGTACATAACACACACACACACACACACACACACACACCCGCCATCGCCACCATCACCCATCCCACTCTGTCGTCAATAGATATCATCTGAATATATGGATGTCGGTTTCGCGAGCGGCTGCTGTGTCAGAAAATGCTTCGCTGGACACAGGGAAAAAATGGGCGTGTGCCACCTGTTACATTAACAGATGGGGGACGAGAGAGATGGGGATGAAAGAAGAATTTCATGAGGGGATGGGGGGGGGGGGAGTGCGCGGGAGGGGGGGGGGGGGGGGGGGGGGGGAGGTGGGGGGTGGGGGTGGAGATCAGTTAGCAGGTAGGGGGCGGTGGGTTGGGGTGGGGGTGGGGGTGGGATGATTGTGGGACAGAGACTGGGGCGAGTGGGTGGGGAAATGCGCAGAAATGATATCACGTCCCAGTCGCATCTACTAGCTGTAACACAGCCACACACATACATCTACTGGCTTTCACACACACACACACACACACACACTTCTCTCTCTCTCTCTCTCTCTCTCTCTCTCTCTCTCTCTCTCTCTCTCTCTCTCTCTCTCTCTCTCTCTCTCTCACTCCTCACACACACACATACATACATACATACATACATACATACAGAGACACAGACAGACAGACAGACAAAACTAGACAGAGACAGGCAGACAGAAAACTTGAGAGAGAGAGAGAGAGAGTGAGTGAGAGTGAGAGAGAGAGAGAGATCAGTGAAGGAGGTGAACATTGGCCTTCCCTTGTACAAATATCACAGAGGCGGTCTTTGGTTCTCACACAATTCCTCTATGATCACCCGTTTCTATAAACACCACGATGTTGGTAAAATTAAAATCACCAGAGTTGTTGGACTTTGCTTCAACAAATATCCGAGTGTCGATCTTTATGTTTCAACAAATACCAAAGTGTTGGCCTTTGTTTTCTTCAAATACCTCACTTCTAGCCTGTGTTTCGATAAAAAAAATCTCAATGTTAGTTGTTCTTTCCATAAATACCTAAATGCTAGTCTTAATTCTATTGTTATTTTTTGTCTGTAAATACTTCATCGTCCATCTTTATTTTCTACATCTATCTCAGTGTTGGTTTCTGTCACCATAAATGCCTCAGTGTTGGAATTCATTTTCTATAAATGCGTCTCAGCGTCGTTGTTTTTTTTTTTTCCCTATAAACACTTCAGCGTTTGTGTTTGTTTCTATAAATACCTCAATGTTGGCCTTTCTGTTAATAAATGCCTGAAGTTTTAGTCTTTGTGGCTAAAAAATGCCCCACTGTTGTGGGCATTTTGTTTGTATAAACAATTAATATCACAGTGTTAGCCTTTATTTCAATTTATATCCTCGTGATGGGTTTATATTTGTAATAAAAACCCTGGTGATTTTACCCTTCTGTCAATAAATGGCCCCGTGGTGGCCTTTCTTTCAGGACATACCACCGAGAAGGCATTTTTTTTTCAAGAAATACCCCTACAATGGCCTCTTTTCAATATTTGCCGCCCATGATGATCTTTCTTTCTATAAATACCCCCTACGATGGTCTTTCTCATCATAAATACTCCCGTGGCAGTCTTTCTTTCGATAAATAACTCCGTGTTGGCCTTTCTTTCAATAAATACCTCCGTGTCGGCCTTTTTCGCAATAAATACCCCCATGAAAGCCTTTCTTATAAGAGATATCCCCGTCATAGCCCTTTCTTTCGATATGTACTCCCGTCATTGCCTTTCTTGCAATGAATACCCCCTTGATGGCATTTCTTTCAATAATACCCCCCCGTTACGGCCTTTCTTTTAATAAATACCCCCGTGATTGCGTTTCTTTCAATAAATACCCCTGGATGGCAATCTTTCAATAGATGCTCCCGTGACGCCTTTCTTTCAATAAATACTCCCTTGACGGCAATGTGTTAATGGATATCGCCGTGAGGGCCTGTTTTTCAATGAATACCTCGATGTTGGCCTTCCCTTCAATAAGTACCTCCGTATTTGCCTTTGTTTCCCTAGATATTTCAGTATTGGTCGGTGCATGTAACAGTGTGTTCAATCAGTATGGTAGTGCTGGCCAGTTCTGCAATAGATACTTCACTGTTGGTCCGTCATTCAATAGATGCACCTGGTTTGGTCAGTTCATCAGTAAATGTTTCCTAGTGTTGGTCTACTCTTCGATAAAAAGCTCATTGTGGTCCTACCCTATTATAAACACCGGGCTATTGGCCTGTTTTTTCATTGATACCACAGTGTCTGGCCTATCCTTCAATACAACCTCAGTGTTGGGCTAATTTTTAGTTCACACTACAGTGTTGCTGTCGTTCTATTCATACCTCCGTGTCGGCCTGTCCTGCAATAAGTGTCCCAGTGTTGGCTTGTCCAATAAATATCTCCGTGCTGGCCTGTCCTTGAATAAATATCTCCGTGTTAGCCTGTCCTTCAATGAATATCTCCGTGTTGGCCTGTCCTTCAATAAATATCTCCGTGTTGGCCTGTCCTTCAATAAATATCTCCGTGTTGGCCTGTCCTTCAATAAATATCTCAGCCCTTGGCCTGTCCGTTCGTAAATACTTCAGAGATATAGTCTGTTCTTCAATAAATACCTCAGAGTTGCTATCCTTTCATAAATGTCTTAGTGTTGACCTGTCCTTTTGTGAAATACCTAAGGGTCGGTTTATCCTTTAATGAATACCCTCGTGCCTCCGTAAATTCCCCAGTGTTGCTTTCACTTTGATAGATACCTCAGAGTCGCTCATCTATCAATACAAACATTAATCTTGTTGAAAACTTAAGTGGATGCCTCATGGTCGACCTGTTCTTCAGTAGGTACCTCAATGTTTAGCCTTTCCTCCAATAAAGACTTTGTTATTGAAATATCTTCAATAAATCCTTCACGAGCAACCTGTCTCCCTGTAAAATATTTCATAGTTTAATATTCCCTTCAATAGATAAAAAAAAAAAGGTGACTCTCTTGCCGTGTCATGTGAGAAACTGCTTCGCTGCGCAAAAAATTGGCCCTGCCACCTGTTACCTACTGATATGGGGGACGAAAGGCGTGGGTGAGGGTGGGGGTGAGGGAGGACAGGGTGCGGGAAGAGTGGGGGGAGGGGGGAGAAGGAGGGATGGGATGGGTAGGGAACAGCGGTGACAGATGTTGATGTGATAGTTTGCCCCAAACCAACCTCCGCCCTTTAAGAGCGAAAAAAAAGTGCAAGTGTTTCGTTTAGCACAGTTGGAGAGGGGTCGTTAAGCCTGGAATGAATGCCTCGGTGCCGGTGTCAGCTGGTATGAGGAATGCCCCCAATGTTTGCCTGTTCTGTCATAAATTCATTTGCATTAGCCTTTATTTTCTGTGAGTACCTCTGTGTTGGACTTTCTACTAACACGGTCTTTCTTTCTATAAATATCGCTATGCTGGTCAAGCTTTCTAGCAATATGTCGAAGTAGTCGTAGGTCATCTTTTATACGTCGATCACACGATGTCGATCTTACTCTCTATAATCTAAGTTAGCCTCTCTCCCTCCCTCTGGCTCTCCTCCCCCTCGTCCAAATCGCCTGGGGCTCCTCGGTCGTGCTCTCCTCGTGGCGTTTCAACCCCCTCCTGAAGGGCCTCTCTCTCCCCTCGCAGCTCTCTCCTCCCTGCTCTCCCTCTCTCTCCTCCTCTCTCTCTCCGCACCCCCCCCCTCTCTCTCTCGCATCTCTCCCTCCCCGTCTCCCCTCGTCTTCTCCCATGACAAATTGTTAAGGGGCGGGTCTCCTCTGCATGGCTAGTAAAATGCTCCCGGTCTATCCTTAAGACAAGATCCAGAAGGAAAAGAATCTCCAAAAACATACTAAGGTTTCCTCCTCTGATCAGTCGGAGAGGTTATCCAAGACCCAACGTCTTTTTTATCGCGGAGTTCGGATGGATTATCGAGTCGTGGGTTTTTGACACGCCCATTTTGGGGTTCCATGACCGGATCCAGTTTTGCTGTTGGTTGACCTAATAGGAAAGGAAACAACTGCAACCACACAGTCGGATCTCAGCCACTTTTTGGATGCGTCTCCGAGAGTGTCCTGGTCATCACTGGCAGATGTCTGTATCTCTCGGGGCCTGGTTGACACCAGGTTGATAATTGTGAAAGGAAGCGTAGAGTACAGCCCTGTCGTGCTGTCTCAGACTGGAATGGAGTATCACAGACTACTATAATCATCCTCGTCGTCCTCATCGATGACATTCTGTAATCATTCAGGCTCAACTCTCATGGTGACCTCAGTTTCTATGTCTACTCCACTCTATCCCTTCTTGCCTTGGTGAGTTGGTTTTAGGTTGCTGTTATCGGCCAAGTGCATGGGGACTGTCACTGGACAGATGTCATGGCGCCCACTGAAGGGACGCTCACTCCAGGCTGGGCTTCTCTGCGGACGAAGCAATCACTGGTCGTCGATTAAGTATTTAGGAGTCGGTGTCCTGCGTATGTTGAACCAGAAAAGAGCACCGTTGAACACCACCGATGTTGACTGGGCATGACAGTGACAGTGTCCTCGCTCTGTGTAGGGGTCACGTCTCATGACACTTGACATGGACTCTCTGTGGACTGTGTGTCACGGTGCAGTGATGCGGGACAGTGAGGTGATCTAACCAAACCCACACGTGTTGTATGGAAATCCATGCTCGTATAATAAGCAGGTTTAAGCAGGATGAAGCATCTCTGGAACCTTCATGAAAGGAAGTTATTGCTACGCGCACATGTTCTCCTCCTCTATCAACTATTACTCAACACTATATGACTGTGCTATTGCTAAATGCTATGAAACCTGTTATCAGTTTCTACAAAACATCGCTCAGAACATTTCTTGTAAGACTGCCAGGTTTGGGTGAGGAGAATTATACTAAAGCATTGTATCCACGTAAAGGTACGTTTGCTGTCAATAAAATGTGCGATTATGCAGACAAAAAAAATTATCAGCGTCACAAGCCCTGTGGTCTAAATTTAACATTAAGTCTTGAGATTTGTTCTAATACTAATTTCCCATAGAGCAAATCTATTTAAATCAAGTTTTTTTTTATTCTGTGCTGGTGGCGCTTTGGAATGCACTTCAATCGTATTTCTGGTGCCCTCAAAATACAGAACATTTCAGAGAAAAAAACAACAACACGATAATACGTTTCAAAGCCAATTATTATGATCAAAGTTGTAATACATAAAGTACGACAACTCTTACGAGTGGTGCTGCATTTCTAACATGTGAAGCCACTTCGTATTTACTGATGTCTGTCAAAATGACATCGTTGTAAATGAGTGTTATGTTTACTGTCTATTTCTTGATTCATTGTCACTGTTTAAGTGATACCACTGGTGCTGCTGATTTTTACTGGTGCATTGTTATCTCATTATGATTAATAAGTATCGAGTTCATGGCAGATTTTTTTTTTTTTTGCGTTATCACCGTTTAATCAATACTTGTGGTTTTTAGAATACCAACAATACTGTTAGTTGTAGCATAGTAAAATTTACAAAAAGGAAACAGAAACAATGGCATCACTGTCTGTCTGTTGGTCGCTCTCTCTCTCTCTCTCTCTCTCTCTCTTCTCTCTCTCTCTCTCTCTCTCTCTCTCTCTCTCTCTCGCCAACGTATGTATACATTCTTTTGATAAGAAGATTCAGTGCAACTACGAAGATTGCCTTTTGTATCTTTAATCAGTTTGATGTTTTTTCCTTTCGCTTTATATTGTATTCATCTTTCCATTAATGTTCATGTAATGAAATTTGGAATACGATCTCTCTTATACATTTGAATATATGTATGTATCAGAATTCTGAGATATTTTAGCATACTACTCAATCTCACTTCCTATCCAGAGCAAAGGCCCGTATGAAAAAGAACTTGCTCTTGCTGCTCTGTTACCACTTTGAAAAAAAAACCATTATAATTATCGTCGTAGTCGTCGTCGTCGTTCGGTACGTCGTCGTCGTCGTCGTATCATCATCGTAGGATCATTATCATCAATCCTGATTATACGTCGCGTTTATCAGAATAATAATGGGTCATAGAATCATCTCCTCTCTCTCTCTCTCTAGACGTCTTCTCTCTCTCCTCTACTCTCTCTCTCTTCCTCGCTCTCCTCTCTTGTGACACACACACATTGGAGGCAGAATGAAATGACAGATGGGAATGGTTAAACAGGGAGGAAGAAAGTCAATGCAGTCAGAGATTTGGAAAAAAAAAAAAAACCCCACCCCAAAAATCATGATTGTGGACATAAACCAACAAAAACAGGGAAAAAAAAAAAAAGAAAAAAGGAAAAAAAAGGCACATAAAAGAAAACAAATATTAAAAAAAATCATCCAAAAAAAAAAACGAAAAAAAAAAAAAACAAAAAAGTGACACAACAAAAAACCTCTCTCGCTCCCATCAGTCCCCCACACCCTCT
>JADBJO010000512.1:612500-620000 GCA_016801955.1 Conus betulinus | reverse complement strand
CTTCCCCTTTGTACCACAATGTACATGACAATATAATGACACCTTCCACTTTGTACCACAATGTACATGACAATATAATGACACCTTCCCCTTTGTACCACAATGAACATGACAATATAATGACACCTTCCCCTTTGTATCACAACTACCAGACCACATTTCCGCGTCTCTTGGCGTGTTCACGTCGGGAGCTCGTAAACTCCACCAGTTGTCACAAGCTCTTTTTTTTTTCCTGCGCTTACCCCTCCGTTACGAGTGTCAGAATAATCAGCCTGTTGGTTGAGGACACTACACGGATGAAGATGAAGATGAAGACACCATGACACCCGCACATTGTCACACATCATTCAGGACAACAACACGACACTTACCACACTATACTATTTCATTCTGCAGACCAACCCCCCCCAAACACACACATATTGTAACAAAACGCACACTGGACCACATCATGACACCTCCCACATCGCACCACATGACGCTGGACCACATTATAACGCTTTCCACCTTGCGCCACATCACACTGGACCCACATAATGAAACCAGCTCCGTACTACCACATCACACCAGACCACATCATGACACCTCCAACAATGCTCCCAAGTCATACCAAAACCACATTATGATACCTCCCGCACCACACAGCATGCACCACACACCACACCACACCACACCACATACTGACACATCACACCACATCCCCTCGTGCCAAACCACACCGCATCACCCGGCGATGCTTCATGTCACTCAAGCGTCGTACCCGCTCACTCGGAACGACATCAATGTGAACGGCAACGTGACGCCTGACCCACCCAGGTCAAGCCAAGTCACGTGGTTTATAGTCCGGCCGACCAACGAAAGTCACGGTTGACCTCCAGACTAATGACGTCATTACGTCTATCCTATCCTGTCATTAAACCCATGACAAGTAGGTTGTGTATGTGCTGCGATGGAGACATGAACAATGATGTTGCTGTTTCGTGTGTGTGTGTGTGTGTGTGTGTGTGTGTGTGTGTGTGTGTGTGTGTGTTGTGTGTGTGTGTGTGTGTGTGTGTGTGTGTGTGTGTGTGTGTGTGTGTGTGTGTGTGTAATCTTGCGGACAGACAAGCAATCAAACAGACAGACATGGTTGAGAACATAATTACAGTCCATGGCGGGGAACTACACTCTCTCTCTCTAAAAAAAAAAAAAAAAAAAAAAAAAAGCAGTATGAAGAAAGGAATAAAACATTTAAATGATTAAAACATTCAAACAGTTTACAGCGACAGGCAGTATCACACACCCCTGCCCAGCACCGCAACTTCTGACACAGTGGTTATAGTCACATCATACAAAATACTTTTTTTTTTTAATAAGCTTTTAAAATGGTTTTTTTCTTGGTCTGATTTGCGGTCTGACGTCCCACTATCCCACACATATCTGTCTGCAGATTGCATCTGTCAACACATGTTTGTTGCAGTCTAGCCAGACCGACCACATGGCAGGGTCAAATGGTGGTCCAGCTGTGGCACCACCCGCGTCAGCCAGTGCACCACACAGCAGTTTAAGCTAAACAACGCTCCACACCACACCACACCACACACACACCACACCATGTGGGTGGGAAGGCGGCCTGGGTCAGGCTTCCTGTCAAGCCGACATTGCACTTTAGTCCTGCAACTTGTCATAAGTATCTCGTGCATGTTCGCTGTCTGCACAGTTACATAAAGAGACACTAACATGCAAGCCACAACTAAATTCTACCAGCCAACACGTGCTGTGAGAGAGTTGCGGCCCTTCGCACACTGTCTGCACAGTTACATAAAAAGAGACAAACATGCAAGCCACAACTATATTCTTCCAGCCAACACATGCTGTCTGGGAGTTGAGGTCCTTTGCACACTGACGGCTCATGAAATTTTGTGCAAGCACAGTTTGTTTTCAAGAAAGTTAAAAACGCAATGAATTTTGAGAGCAGTCAGACTGAACGTACGAAAAAAAAAAAACTGACGGTTTGTTGTTATGTGTGGCGACTTCATTCAAAGCGCTGATACAATGTTGATAATTTTGCGTGCCGAGGTCGTCTTCCAATGGCAATGTGAAGCAATCCTTTCCTGCTTACTTCGTTGGTTTACGCGAAGCTCAAACGTGGGTCTCGCTTGAATCACACTCTCAGCTGCCACCACGGTAAACGCCCGCCATATTGTCAAAAAGTTATCCCAGCAGGTTAGAAATCTTAAAATAGACGTGTGGCAACACCTCCAGGAAGTTATCTGAAAATGGGGTGGTGGCAAACGTCGACAGCGGGAATGGCCTTTTCATGCCCATGTTTCTTTAACCTCTTGTGCTGTCTGTTCAAGAGAAGCTGTCGGTCTCAGAGTCCTGTGTCTGCTCAAGATATGACTACCAAGTCAGGGCTAGCAAATGATATACACTCACTTTGGGAATGACTGAACGGTGGGTTCCATCCCTTCACCTAACACCTCCCCAACCCTGACCACTAAATCTTAAGAGAGAGAGAGAGAGAGAGAGAGAGAGAGAGAGAGAGAGAGAGAGAGAGGGTAATTGAGTGCTAGTCTTTCGGAATGAGATTGTAAGTCGAGGACGTTTGCACATAATGCGCTTAATGCCGTAAAAGATCCCATAACCGCAATGGCGTTGTCCCTGATAAATTCACGTAGGAAAATTTATTGTTATGTTGTGTTTGGCTATCAATTATGTTGTGTGAAAATACATTGTGATGGGTTAACAAAGATATAGGCGGACAGGAAAAAAAATGGACTCATTATCAGTGGCCCCAGTGGGGTAATACATTCTCCTCGAGGGCAGCAGCCCAGTTTCTCCACAGACAATTCTAATGTGACAGATGAATACAATACAATACACCACTACACAACACAGCACAATGCAACACAACACAGTACAGTACAGTACAAGACAACACAGTACAATACAATACAACAGTACAATACAATACAGTACAATAGAACACAACACAAGACAACAAAATATACTTTAATGATCCCTGAACATGGAAAAGACCCAAAATATCACACAAACCTACACCGCCTAGTCGCCCCACATTCAGCTTCCCACACGAACATGTAGGACAGCCAGGCAGCTGCCAGTCAGCACCCACCTGAAAAATGCTGATGCAGAGCCGTGTAGAAGGACTTCTGCTGCCCGCATAGCACCACCCCGAACCTGGTCTTCCTGGACGGCAGCAGCTGGGTCTCGTAGTACCGGATGGCTTCCCGCGCCAGCCACAGTTCTTCATGTCATCCAGCGCGAACACCGCGTCCACGAGCAAGTCGCACGGCGCCCGCAAGGCCATGTCTGCTTTGTTGCTGGCTGCGTTGGAACTGGTATACAAGGGCGCCGTCAAACCTGGAATGGGTCCCAGGCCTCCGTTTTCGTTGGCGTGGACTAGAGGTTCCGGAACGACCTGCTTGTGGTCTGTGGCCTTGTCTGTCCCCGTGACGAAAAGGTTGGACATGAGCAGCTGCTCGGCGGTTGGAGGGCCTATGTGCATGGGAGGAGGAGGTGTGTGTAGAAGGTTGGGTCCAGCTTCTGCCCTGGTTTGGGGGAGGACGTTCCAGGATCAGCCAGGGCGTCGTGGTAGTGGAGATCCTTAGCCTGCTGGGATCCCGGGCCGCTAGCGTTCAGCGGCATATGAGCCATGCCGGAGATAGGCGCCGAATGATGATCCATGGGGTCAGGACCGCTCCCGGAAATCCCTGCAGCCAGTTTGTTTGGCGAAGTAGGAGTAGTCGGCCCCCACGCCCACCGGGGCCACTGTCGCTCCGGGGGTGGTCACGCCGCTGTCTTTGGGCGGCCCGTGCAGCTTCTCCATGAGGTGGAGCTGGGAGGATCCACCGGGAGGGGGCGCCTCACCCATCCCGAACGTCTTCGGCATCGGCTCTCCCGCTGACTTCCCTCCCGTGTGGGACTGGTCTTTCGGGGAGTATTCCCCGACGAACATCCCTCCCATCTGTTCTCCCCAGCGGCGCGACACCTAGCGAGAGTGGTGGGGGCAGCATGTCAAGGAGAGCCCCTGGAGGCTTCGTACCAGCAGTAGGGGCACCCATGCAGCGTGAGGCCTCAGGAGGCTCCCAGCGTCCAGGGGCGGTCTGGAAGCGACCCTAGCCACCTGGGAAGCCATGCGCATCATGTGGGAGGCCATGCCCATCATGGCTCTGGAGAATTCCATGGCGCGTCCTTGCCCTGGCCCTGCTGGACATGTGGCCCACGGCTTAATCAAAGGAAGCTGCTGTCTCAAGGGGACGGTAAAGTGGGGGTGAGGGGGGTGAGTGAGTGTGTTTGTTTGCCTGGAGATGGCTTCTGGGAGAAAAGATTATTGACACCAAACACACGTAAATGAATCATCGTTTATCGTCATCGTCATCATCATCATCATCATCATCATCATCATCATCATCATCATCATCATCATTCTCCTTCTTCTCTTCCTTCTACTCTTCTCCCCTTTCGACTCCTTCTCCTCCTCTTCTTTCTCCTTCTCCTCCCTTCCTCCTCCTCTCCTCTCTTCTTCCTCCTCCTCCTTCTCTTTTTTATTATCATCATCGTTATTATTATCATTATAGTTGTTGTTATTGTTGTTGTTGTTATTCTTATCATTATCATTATTATTATTATTGTGTTGTTGTTATCATTATTATCGTTGTTGTTGTTACATTACTTGTTGTTGTTTCTTTTTCTACATCTCAATGCATACTGGACTGGCTCAGCGGTAGAGCAACGAGATAAGGTTAGATGTTGCTGATTTGAATCCCGCCGGGGCCCAGCATAAAAAAAAGCTATCATTTTTACTGTCCATCTCATTGTAATTTCATTCTGGTGGTCTGACAGCAGAGTAGAACAACCCCCCCACCCCCCACCCCACACCTCTCTCTCTCTCTCTCTCTCCTCTCTCTCTCTCTCTCTCTCTCTCTCTCTCTCTCTCTCTCTCTCTCTCTCTCTCTCTCTCTCTCTCTCTCTCTCTCTCTCTCTCTCTCTCTCTCACCCTTTTCCTGGTTTTTCTGGAATGGGTCTCCACGTCTGATGTGGCTTTAGCCCATGTGGATATCAATCCTCCATGTCACTTCCCACCACATGAGATGCACTTCAAAGCATCGTCAATCAAAATAGACGCTCCTGTCACCCACAGACTGTCACATTCTATAGGTCCTTCTTTCTAGGAATATCGAGGAAATGGGGGTGGAGGAGGGGGGGGGTGTTGGTGAGTGGGAGGATGGATGGTAGCAAAGGAAGAAGAGGGTGGATACACACTGGAGTCGCTTATAGACATGACTGTGGCTGTTAGGAAAAGGAACAAGGCATGAGAGAATGGCAACAACGATTAACAGTCCAACGAAAAGAAAGTAAGGAAGAAAGGAAGAAAGAAAAGAAAATCTCAGTGATTTGGAAATGAACGCCTGTAAGTAAGTATACGTCAAATTATATGTCATACGTGACTTTAAGGCAAAGGGGGGAGAGTGGGAGGGGGGGGTTACTTATTTAAAGTATTTGAAAGTACACATCTCAGTCGAATACTGCACTTACAAATGACAAAAGTATCACTCTGACATTGTTAAAAAATGAAAAAGGAAGCGAACAAGGTTACCCAGCATGTGGTCTTTTCTTTTCAACATTAATAATGAAAAAAAAAAAACAACAGTTGACCCAGGGGAGAAAAAACTAACATGGAAGAAGATAATCAGAGGGAGAATGAATGAATGAACAAACAAAGAAAAAGGCAGCGGAGTTAAAAAAAAATAAATAACAACCGACAGAAATTTACGACAAAAAGCAGAAAGGAGGAAAGGAAACCCTATTTTTAGTAAGTACCGTCAAGGCTACAATCACCATGAACAGAGACACCAAAAGTGAGAGAGAGAGAGAGAGAGAGAGAGAGAGAGAGAGAGAGGAGAGAGAGAGAGAGAGAGAGAGAGATACACACACACATACACATACACACACACGCGCGCGCGCGCGCGCGCGCACACACACACACACACACACACACACACACACACACACACACACACACACACACACACACTGACAGACAGAGAGACAAAGAGAAAGACAGAGAGAGAAAACAGACAGACAGACAAAGAAAGAGAGACAACAATAAAGGCGCAGAGACAGACAGACAGACAGACAGACAGACACCCATACTCACCTCCACCAAAACCCGAAGCCCCATAGCCCGCCAGAGCCCCAGGCATCCCCCCACAGACAGGCAACAGAGCAAAAAGCACTAGCACCGCCGCCGCCACCATCTTGGATCTTCTCACAGGAAAGCAAAAGACGAGTTGTATCCCTTCGCTGGTGTCTCAGTCTTCTCTCTTTCTGCAAAGAAACAACCAAGAAGAAGAAGAAGAAGAAGAAACTAATCCCCTCACATACAGAGAGCACCGTTGTTTGGCGAAGACAATGAATGTCACCGTGTCCATACTGACACCGGAGGTAGTGACACCGTTGAAGAACAGGAAGGCTTCCGTCACTTATTATACAGTAAAAAGGAGGAAGAACATGAGTGGGCGGGGTGGAGGGGGGAGGGGGGGGGGGGGGGGGGGGGGGAAGGGGAAGCACACGGGACACGGGGCACAGAGAGGGGAGAGGGGAGCTGCATGTCATTAGGAGTCCGGTAGAGACTTAGGAGCAGTTTTTTGTTTCAGTTTCCGTTTTCCATAGGGGGGTTTCATTTTAACATGTTTTACTGCCCTCAACGGATGCATAATTTTGTGTTTACATGTGTTGGTGAGTGGAAGAGTGGTCGAGGATCGGGGAGGGGAGGAGAAAAGGGGGCGGGGAGAGTACCTTTTCCTCTCTTACCCTCTTTCTCTCCCCTTTCAAACCACCACAACCACCTTTAGTTTGATTTCTCATCATTATCTTAGGGTAACGTTTCTAATCCTACCTGGTCTAGATTCCAAAACTTGACGTTGAGATTCAGACTTAGATTTACAGGGATTCTTATTCTGAAACATTTTGAACTGCTCTAGGTTTCAGTTCCACTAAAAAAAAAAAAAAAACCAGTATTTTTAGATGCCCTACCGGTAGGCAAGGAACAAAGAACTCACTCTTCGTCATAAATGGTCCCCCCATCCTTTGTCATTAACATGATCTGCCAGTCATTAAAAATGCATTCGGTACGTGTAATGATATACGCGCAGGATATGGACGAAGAAAAATGTTACATTCTGCACTGAGTGCTCTCTATATAAAGAAAAAATCCAATGGGAAAATCTGCACTTACAGTACTAGGAAACAATCCTTGTTTTGCTCTGTAAAATTTTCATCAGGTTTGCCACCGGGTCTAAATTTCCGGCAAGATAGAAGCACTCCAACACAAGTAAAAGTGTTCTCTCTATATTTGCCAGAACATTTTAATCATTAAGATAATGCCCCCTGGAGTGCACGTGAACATTTAATGCAGTGAAAGTTCAGAACCTTGATCGAAATGTTACACCATAAATTGGTTTAAAATCCAGATCGAAACATGCAAGATGCCAC
>JADBJO010000512.1:595000-602500 GCA_016801955.1 Conus betulinus | reverse complement strand
ATTTTCTGTTCAAATGCATTGTATTGTGCTGTTCTGTGTTGTAGTCCACTGTATCATGTAGCATTGTATTTCAGTATACGGTATCGGAAGGTATGATATGATACAGCTCGGAACTTTTGGGACTTGCAGTACAATAACCCACCCTTTTAACTTCATATTATTGTAGATTAGCCGTACAAACCTGCACAAGTTTAATATCGTTTCCTTCATCCTTCTTTCTTCTTCTTCTGTATTCCTTGGTAAGATTCACACCACACACACACACACACACACACACACACACACACACACACAGACACAGAGAGAGAGAGAGAGAGAGAGAGAGAGAGAGAGAGAGAGAGAGAGATTAGCTGTGTGTGAGACCAGACACCATTGTAGAGGGGTACAAAACCTGTGGCAAGCACGCTTTATGGGTTTTTTTTTGTGAACTTACAGACAGAACCATTTCGACAAGTGTCGGGGATATTTACTTCCGGTGGCAACTTCACAATATGAAGTCCATCGATCGTTTTGCAGAAGTCGAACAATTTGCATTTTAAGAATTAAGAATTAAAGAATTTTTTAATGCCATTTTCAGAATAGGCCTACTGAAGAAGTATTGGCTGATGTTCTTTCAAATACATCTTGTGTGTGTGTGTGTGTGTGTGTGTGTGTGTGTGTGTGTGTGTGTGTGTGTGTGTGTGTGTGTGTGTCATTCATTTAACGTCTTTCCACTAATCCTGATATTAGACGAGTGTATGCCTGTGTGTGTGTGTGTGTGTGTGTGTGTGTGTGTGTGTGTGTGTGTGTGTGTGTGTGTGTGTGTGTGCACGTGTGTTTGTGTGATGAACAATGATTAGTAGAAATCATAGCAGGAAGACTGAAACAGACCACAGAGTGCTGAAAGCGAGACAAAAATAAAACAAGCAGAGAAAAATCAGCATTTGAAGCAATAATGTATGAAAATGAATCGAGCCAATCGTTACTCTGCTTGGGTCGAATCAATGTCACGGATCTGTAGGATTGTGGTTGAATGCAGTTTTCATTAAACAAAGGAAGATGCATTCCGATTGGTCAGTATAAAATGTCTACTCCAACTGGCTGATAATGTAGACTGTGGAACTTTTTAGGCTTCTTTTGCAGACGACACTTTCCTCTTTCATGTTTGTCACATTCTGAATCGTGCAACCGAAAATGACACAACCAGACCCCCCCCCCCCTCTCTCTCTCTCTCTCTCTCTCTCTCTCTCTCTCTCTCTCTCTCTCTCTCTCTCTTGCCTCGGTATGTTGACACTAAGCATAAGCAAAATTTTAGAAAGAGAGAGGGTTAGTTATCGCCAAGGACATAGACAAACAAGTACAGGACAAAACACAATGCATTTCGACCTCTTGGGTCTTCTTCAGGCAAAAACAAACAACATTAAGGACAATGAAAACGAAGAACGAGAAACCTTTTATCTTCGCATGTTCGACCCCCCGATCAGTCGTTTGATCAATGGTTTGATCGTGCGCCGAATATGAGAAGATAAGTGGTTTCACGTTCTTCGTTTTCACTGCCCTAAATGTTATTTGTTTTTGCCTGAAGAAGACCCAAGAGGTCGAACTGCATTGTGTCTTGTCCTATACTTTGTTTGTCAATGTCCTTGGCAGTAACTAACCCCCCTCTCTTTCTAAATTTTGCTTCATTTTCCGCCTGCAGTCACTCTGTTTTGAAACTAAGCATGAGCAGTTTTCAGTTTCACTTGCAAGAACTCGATGTTCTGAGAAGTGGAAGTAGCATTCCCTGACGCACGCCAGCCCATAGCTTTCATGAACAAGTTACTTTCAAAGTGAGCTGACTGCAAGCGGAAATTGAAACAAATTGTAAGACAAACACGACGCGTTTCGACCTCTTTGGTCAAATTACAAGACAAGCACCACGTGTTAGACCTCTTTGGTCAAATTACAAGAAAAAACAAGACGCGTTTCGACCGTTTTGGTTGATCAAAGAGGAACAATTAAGATGCACAATGGAACCTGCGTGTTAACCAGCACCCCCCCCCCTCCTCCCCCCCCCTCTCCCCCCCCCCCCCCCTTCCCGCTGCAACTGTCCTTGGTGAGACGTCTCCGAACCCGCTTCGCCACCTGCATAAGCGAGTCTTGAAGGGAGGGAGAGAGAGTGGGTGGGTTTGGGAGATGGGTGGAAGGAGCTGGAGGGGTAGGGGAGGGAGGAGTGTAGGGGGTGGTGGGAGGAGTGAAGTGACGATGACTGATGTGAAGGCAGCAGAGAGGACAGCAGACGGGTTGTGAGGCCATCATAAAACTTGTGTCAGTTTCCTGTCATCTGGAGGGGACTAACTCGGCCTGCTACAGGGCCGCACGCCGCTAAAGGCGAGACAAACAGGAAACGTCTCTTTTTATAGAAGAATCTTGATTTTTTTTTTCTTTTTAAGGAGAGAGATCTGAATGACACCAAAGAGGGATCAAATCCACATTTAAGTTGAGTGATACCACAGTTACAAGACGGGGTAGAGTCAAACCAAAATAAAAGAGGGGGGAAAGGGAGTGGGGGGGGGGGGGGGGGGGTGAAGCCGACATAACAATACAAATGAAGTTTAGCTCAAATAGCGCTGAAAATGGAGGTGAAGTCAAAATACGATTAAAAGCGGAGTGAACCCGAAATAGCGTTAAACGTACAGCAAGGATGAAACAAGACTGAAAATCAATTAAAATTTGAAATAACAGCAATGTTGAAGCAGGATGAAATAACACTAACAATGGAGTAATCCACAATAAGATTGGACATGAAAATGAATGCAAACGTAGATTGATGCCAGAGCACTTCCTAGAGTAGAGTGAAGTCACAATGATACCAGAAATGAGGTCATGCCAAAATGACACGAGAAACTGAAATGAGCAAAATTCACATTAGAAGTGCGATGAAGACAAAAAATAACGTGTAGAAAGAAGCAAAAGGACACGAGAAGTAAGCGATGCCCAGTTACAACTAGAAGTCAGTGACGCCAACATAACTAGAAATACAATGAAGCAACAAAGCATCAGAAGTAGAGAGAAGCCTGTATAGCTCTAGGTACTGTGTGGAAAAGGGTTAGAAACGGACCGAAGCATCAATTTAAAAAAGGGAGATTAATGATAACCAAAATAGGACTAGAAATGCAGTAGTGTTAAAACAGCGAGAGGGGTGTATCCAAAATAACGCAACTGCCAAAAGAAACACAGAAAGTGGGTAGCGTCAAAAAAAGCTAGATTTGCAACGAATGATCAGTATTACCAGACGTGTAGTACAGCCAAAATAACGCCAGAAGTGGAGTGAAGCACCAATAAGACTTGAAATGTAGCGAAGCCAAAATAACACCAGAAATGAACTAAAGCACCAATGATACTTGATGTATGGTGAAGCCAAAACATCACCAGAAATTAACTAAAGCACCAGTAACATTTGATGTACGGTGAAGCCAAAAACATCACCAGAAATTAACTAAAGCACCAATAGCATCTGAATGTGTGGTCACGCCAAAAAATATCACCAGAAATGAACTAAAGCACCAATAACACTTGAAGTGTGGTCACGCCAAAATATCACCAGAAATGAACTAAAGTACCAGTAATACACCTGATGTACGGTGAAGCCAAAACATCACCAGTAATGAACTAAAGCATCAATAACACCTGAAGTATGGTGAAGCCAAAACATCACCAGAAATGAACTAAATCACCAATAACACATGAAGTATGGTGAAGCCAAAACATCACCAGAAATGAACTAAAGCACCAATAACATTTTAAGTATTTGAAGCCAAAACATCGCCAGAAATGAACTAAAAGCACCAATAACACATGAAGCCAAAAGACAAAACATCACCAGAAATGAACTAAAGTACCAATAGCATTTGAAGTGTGGTGAAGCCGAATATCACCAGAAATGAACTAAAGCACAAGTAACATTTGAAGTGTGGTAAAGCCAAAATATCACCAGAAATGAACTTAAGTACCAGTAAGACTTGAAGATTGGTGAAGCCAAAATAACACCAAAGGTGGCCTGAATCACCGGTAGCTCTGAGATGCAGTGCTGCCAAAATAACACTTTAAGTGTGCTAGCTCGAAACGTCAGAGGAAGCATCAATGAAGATGAAAACATTATTCAGATGGTTATTGTTTAACAAGGAATTTTTTCATTTAAATTGTCGGTTAACGTTCGCGTTTTCGAGCTGAAGAATATTTTCAGTTTCTGAATAGATCCGTAATTCTGCGCGCGCGCACACGCGCGCGTGCGTGTATGTGTGTGTGTGTGTGTGCGCGCGCGCGCGCGCGTGCGCGCGCGCGTGTGTGTGTGTGTGTGTGTGTGTGTGTGTGTGTGTGTGTGTGTGTGTGCGGGCGCGTGTGCAGGCGCGTGTGCGGGCGGGCGCGCGCGCGCGCGTGAAGCAAAATACCCGGCCCTGCCTTTCTGGTTTTCTGAACACAGAATTTCTAAAATAGGTCTTCCTTGCTTGTTTCAAGAGTTCGAGCGACAGCCTCCCAAATTTTCATGCTGGATGGAATGTTTTGAAGAGTTGCCGACCTTCCCTTAAAAATCGGTTGTCACATGGTTTCGTTTTACAATTGTAGAATGTCCTGGCTATAGATCATTTAGCTCCGAGTTTCGTGGTTTTAGTACTTCACTTTTCAGCACAGCCCCAAACTCGTGGCTTAATACCACAATCCCTGTGATCCCGTACCTAAGTTCAGTCTACTTTTCTTAACTTTTGTGTATACATCTGCTGGATTTATATGAACCTAATCAATGCTCCTGAGCACTTTGGGTCTTTTTATGGCATCCTTCCTGAGGTACTACTGATCTATCAAAATTTGTGGTAAATACAAATTCTGCCATTTTTTAAAAATCTAATTATGTCTTCGTTTGAATACGGTAGCTTAGGAATAGTTCTGGCTTGAAGTTGACATTTACACACACTTTTGTGCGTGTAGGGTTCCAGCAAATCTGAGTGACGATATTGAAAATGTTCATTTAGGGATTCAGCTCCGGTCAGTTTCAGGTCCAAACTAACAAAACTAAGGGTTAATATATACATAGTGTCAGCGTCAGAATTGATAATCGACAAGTCACGGTGCATGAAAGTCTACATGCTTGGTACTTAGGTCAAGCACTTGCAAAGAGGTGTCCGTTTTCATGCATCTTGTTCGCGTGAAATCCATATAAGGAACGTCTCATCCATAACGGTATTATCGGAACCTGGTCTTGTGTCCTCCGTGGTAAACAGGCATGGTGTGGTTGTACAGGTTTTCCTGGCTTCGGTACCATACTGTCAGTCTGCACGTTTCTTCGTCGTTGAAGTCCGCTATCCTCTTTCGCACTCAAGCATAATTATGTGAGGAGCAGTCCCCCAAGTTCGCTGGTGTTCTCTTCTGATTGGCGGATTCAGGCATCAGACGCACGTCTACGAAGCCTGAAAAGGGGCAACTGTGCTTAATCCCCTGCATAAAAAAGGTTCTCGCCATCACATACCCTTCGTATGACCATATCTGTTGGGAAGTGACATTACCATCAGAGACCTTGGTGACAGATGGGCGTGGGGTGCCGCAGCCTACCTTCGTGGCCTCAACGGTGACGACGGGTCCAGCCTGTGTTGTGGGGGGGGGGGGGGGGGGCGGCTCTTGAGTCTGTGGCGTGGTCCGGCGAGGAGGCGCTGCCGTTCTGCGACTTCACCGTGGCCTGCACAATTTGCAGGGCCCTCCCCTTGGGGAACGGAGGGCAGGAACGTCCTTCATGGGCGTAGAGTGGACATCGATCCGCGCACTGCGACTTGGTGACTTTTGTCCTGCACGTCTTCCGAGTCGGCCTCATGCGGCACATGACCGGCCCCACTCAGCACGAAGACGGCCGCCCGGTAGGTAGCCCTCACGACGGTCTTGGAGGGATGGCAACAAGGAAGACAACACTACCAGCAGAACAACTGACCACGAAAGAAGGAAAACATTGACTACCTACAAAGAAACAACTTGACCCAGGTTTCTGCCAGAGGGAACCGACAACTGTAGATGCCTCCTCCCCAAAGCAACTACAGCCTCCAGCAAAGCCTGCCACCTGCCTGCACCACCAGACAACTCCCTCTACGTGCTGCAATGTGCTGCAGTACACAACTTGCCCCTTAAAGCATTTGCCCTGAGGACGTTAAAACTCAACAATCAAACTGTGTCACATACCGTAGCTATGGCGCAGAAACCTGTCACTTCGTGCACGGGTTGACATACATAGAGCTGGCAACTAGCACGGAGTGTCTACTTCGCCACGGAATTTATTCCGAGCTAAGGGAGCTACGCATTTGTCTTACGTATTAAAGTGTCGTTTTTTTCACCGCATCTGAACATCGCCAATCAACCCCTGGGTGTGAAGTTTTTCTCTTCTTAATAATGGTGACTCGGAAGGAGATAGAAAGGGTCACACCAACTCGGCGCGTTATTTTTTCACGCCAGTCATTGAGCAGAAACAAGTTCCAGACTAATCTTAAATAAATGTCAGCGAACCGCCCAGAGAAACGTGGACAAAACGAGTCACAAGACAACACACAACGCGTTTCGACCTCTTAGGTCTTCCTCAGGTGAAATAAAGACGGACAAAATAACGAAAATGCACTTAGCTCGAAAGACGTATACAAGATAACAATTGCACACACTGATGACGTAAATAGAAATACAAAACAACGAGGGGTAGCAGTCAGTATGAATCAAAATAGATCTAGTTGCAAAGTGAAACGACTGCAGGCGGAAATCTAAACAAATCTTAAATAAATGTCAGCGAACCGCCCAGAGAAACGTGGACAAACGGACAAGACAACACACAACGCGTTTCGACCTCTTAGGTCTTCCTCAGGTGAAATAAAGACGGACAAAACAACGAAAATGCACTTAGTCTTTATTTCACCTGAGGAAGACCTAAGAGGTCGAAACGCGTTGTGTGTTGTCTTGTGACTCGTTTGTCCACGTTTTCTCTGGGCGGTTCGCTGACATTTATTTAAGATTTGTTTAGATTTCCGCCTGCAGTGGTTTCACTTTGCAACAAGTTCCAGACTATTTTGAAAGAAAAGCTTGAAATAGAAAAGTATGCTGCATGTCTTCAAATGTCTCTCACACGGTTGGTTGCCACAGTGGCTGTCACATTCTTCTTTATTGGATTAATGCATTACTTTTCCCCCCCCCCAAGCTTCCAAATGATATGACAACGGTCAGCTGCTTTGTTTTCTGTGTTTTGTTTAATTCATTTGCTTGTTTCTGTCATTTGGTTTTCATTTATTTAACAATTTTTGTTTATGTGTTTACGCTTTGTGGCTGTTCTTGTGCGTATTATGCTTTGTTGTTGTTGTTGTTGTTGTTGTCTTACTATAACATGTATGCGTTTTGTATTCCTCATTTGTGATTTGTTTCCCATTTTTAAAAAAATAAAATGTGACTCATAAGAAAAAAAAAGTTCCAGGCCATTTTTTACATACGCAAGGAAACATTTGAAACAAGAAAGCAGCGGTGAGG
>JADBJO010000512.1:585000-592500 GCA_016801955.1 Conus betulinus | reverse complement strand
CCCTTTTTAACGCTTGATATTATTTCCAATGCTTTCGTTCTTGGATTACAGTTATTTCGTTACTTTGATATTTGCACTTCTTAAATACCTTTTTATCGATGATATACATCCCATGAACTCGAGGTAATTTACAGTGATATCATATTTTTTCAGAAAAAGCGTTATAATCGAGAAAACTTCCATCTCCATTGACAACATCTTTAACTAGGAATATCTGTTTTGCTATCCAGTTTTTGAAATTAATGACGTCATTACCAACTCTAAACTTATCATTACAGAATAAAGGTTCTGCTAACACCTCATTGGAATTGTTTAAAAATACTTGATCTGCAAAATCAACATACGAAGTGAAAACGTCTTTCCAAAATTTATTGATTTTTTTGCTGAGAAATTTTCTAGGTCCGTAGATGTCAAATGAATCTATTCCTGGCAACATAGCACTTAATATTCTTTTCCATTTTGAATTTGTCATATATATTTCTTTTTAACCAGGTCAGTTTTAAAGCTTGTATATATTTGCTTAAATGTGGAACTCCTCCTATTCCTCCATCTTCAACAGCATGTACTGCATATTTCCTTTTGATCTTGTCAGTTTTTTTATTCCATATAAATTCAAAACATGTTTTCTGAAGCTGATTTATTTCATCTTCTGGAGGATTAGGCAACAGAATCCATAGATATATATGAGCTTTGAAAGAATCATGGACTTCAGTACTGCAATCCTGCCTAGGGGTGTACATATACGCTTTGACCAAACGTTAAACAATTGTTTCACTTCAGCAAATTTATCTGCTGTGTTGATTTCTGTCATTTTTGATAACTCTCCTGTGAACCAAATACCTAGTATTCTATATTTGATGGATTCCATTTCATTTTCTTTCGGAAAGATATTCACATTTTGAGTTTTTTTTTTTTTTTTTTTTCCTAACCATACATTTACAGTTTTTTTCATAATTGAGTTTTAGTCCTGAAATTTCTTCAAACTCCTTAAGAGTTTTAAACAGCTTTTCATACGAAACCCTATCCCCTTTCAAAGTGAACACTGTATCGTCTGCAAATTGGCTGATCTTAAACATCGTATCGAGTATTTCAATGCCCTTTATTCTCTCGTCTTCCCTGATTTTACATGCTAAAATTTCTGCACACAAAACAAATAGATATGGCGAAATGGGATCACCCTGACGGCACCCTCTTTCTATTTCAAAACTCTTAGATACTTTCCCATTCACAATTACATAGGATCTTATGTTTTTATAAAATGTCGAAACCCAACAGCATATACCTTCCCCAAATCCAAAAGCTTTAAGTATCTTATTCATATATGTCCAGTTTATCGAATCAAACGCCTTCTCATAGTCAATTGATACCAGTAAACCAGGAAGAGAATTTTGTTCCAGATAAAACATTATGTCATACAAGGTTCTTATATTTTCTCCAATGTACCTTCCTGGGACAAAACCTGTCTGGTCTTCATTAATCAGTTTATGTAAAACAGATTTAATTCTATTCGCTATACAGGTGGCACCTATCTATATACAAAACATTTAACAGTGAAATTGGTCTCCAGTTTTTTAAAAATTCTCTTGGTTTATCGGCTTTTGGTAGACACGTTATTAGTCCTTCTCTTTGAGACACCGACATCTCTTTGTTCATAAAGCCTTCATTTAATGACCTTATTACAAACTCTCCTATTTGTTTCCAAAAGAACTTAAAAAAATTAAACTGTCATCCCATCTGTACCAGGACTTTTGTCATTCTGCATATTTTTCAGGGCTTCTGATGCTTCTGGATGGTAATCATACCTTCTAAATGTTCTGCTTCGTCTTCATTTAGTTGTGGCAGATTTGAAACATACCTGCTAATATCAATATCTTTAACTTCACTTTTCTTGTACAAATGCTCATAGTATGACCTAGTCTCTTCTAACATTTCATCTGTTTCTAGCAAAACATTTCCTTGATCTGTAACTAATTTCAACATCTGTTTACTAACAAAGTGTCTTTTTTCCAGGTTACAAAAATACTTAGTTACTTTTTCACCCTGCGAAGCCCATCTTGCTCTGGATCTAAGGATGATCCCATCTACTTTTGGTTTACGTAACTGAGCAAGCTCATCTTTCTTTTCTTTGTAAATAATAGCATTAATATGTGTGTGTTTTTTCTCTTTCCAAGTCTTGTATTTCCTTTTCTAAGCAGCTTTCGGCGTTCATTTGCTCTCTTTTCTTATTGATACTAAACGTAATCGTTTTTTGATCTTATTTCCATGATCAGAACTTCTAAAAATAACCTATCACTTATCATAAACTGTATCTCATTATTGGGTACCTTGCTTAAGTTCTGTCTATCATACGGTGATGCAGCATATTGTTCCTTGACATCATATATGGTTTGGTTCACTAAATCTACGTAATTGGCATCCCTAAGTAGCGAGGCGTTAAATTTCCAAAAAGTTTTTCGTTTCTGTTCGGTGTTTAGTGCCATATTTAATTTGATCAACGAGTGGTCGCTTCTGTATCCCCAAAGGATTTCTGCGTCTCTAATATTAAATCCAGTCGACTTTGCTGTATGGGATTGGGTCTTCTCCAGTATATCTTAGAATTTCAGGATTTAGTTCTCTCCATATATCGACTAGTTCTAATTCACTGATCATGTTTAATACCATTTCTCTGGCTTTTGCATTGTTTACAGATTTATAATGTTACGAACTTCATTGCCAACTGGAATGTGACCCCACGTCGGCCTAAAGTTTCTCCTTAGAAATGGAACTGTGTCAAAACCACACTGCACATGAATTTAAGCCAGCATTGCAAAATAAATCTAGAAATGAAGTCTACAGCTTTCAATAATGTAATTGAAGTGAAACCCCCCAAAAAAGCTTAATTTAAAAGTTTTATATCACACACACACACACACAGAGAGAACACACACACACACACACACACACACACACACACACACGCACACACACACACACACACACACACACACACACACACACACACACACACACACACACACACACACACACACACACACACACACACACACACACACACACACACAATGAAAAGAGATCTCGGAAAGCAAAGCAGATTTTTTTTTTTTTTGTCTTTAATGTTGGCAACTAAAATGTCATCAAAAAGAAATGTTTAAAGATGAAGGGTATAGGAGATACAGTGTGCAAAAAAGAAAGAAAGAAAGAAAGAAAGAAAGAAGGAAGAAAGAAGAAAGAAAGAAAGAAAAAGAAGAAAGAAAGAAAAACCAAAGAACAAACTTGAATAACTGAATGAATGTTTTGAAAAGTCACATTCATATGTGCATAAAACAGCACAAAGACACAAACGTCGAGTGGTGCCTGGTCTAATCTCAGCGTATACAAGACACCATCAACTAAGCCTCCTATAGATGACAGCCACTGTCACTGAGGAACATTCAGTGAAGATTATCTCTTCATCGCCTGCCTGCAACAGCAGGCATCAGGAATCTTCCAGCTCCAAAGACTTCGGTATGTCATCTCCATAGACATGGACCTGGATGGGGGGTAATGAACCCAAGGTCACTCTCAAAGCATGGTACGACATGGCCACAGAGTCGGTGCCATCGGAGGGAGAGTGGGGAAAGGGTAAAAGGGGGGGGGGGGGGGAGGGGGGGGGGGGGGGGGGGCAATTTGGTTCGAAACCACATGGCAAAGGTTGCACTATATGATGCCTCCTTTCATAAAGTATTCCACTGTCAAACAGGGTAATGAGGCTGTTATTTGCAGCAGGCAGAATACTTAACAGCATTCCAGCCTCGGAATGTTATGGCCAAGTAAGGGTCTGAAACAAAGCAGTTCAACCGAAAGCAAGGACAACATCTTCTCTCAGCTTTTTTTTTTTTTTTTTTTTTTGTCATTGTTACTTGTTTCTTCGTTGTTGTTTTTTCTTGTTTGTTTTTTTTTCTTTTCAAAACAAAGACGGAACACGTTGTGGAAATATATAGAGCCAAGGTTAAATAAATTGAAATCAAAGATAAGTGTTCTCAATATACAGTGTACCATAACCTGGGAAAACGTTTTAAAAACAAAATCGAAATAAACTGGCAAGACATCATTTATGTACAAATCAGTTAACAAGCAAATATAAAAAATGTTAAACACTTTTAGTTTCTTCTTTTATCTAACCTATATATCAGCCAAACAGACACGATAACGACTAATGACCATTACTGCTTTGCTTTGCTTGGTTTGTTGGCTATTATTACACGTATTTTCGTTTCCTTACTTAAAAAGGAAACGAAAATACATTACTAACAGCCCAAACCAATCATTATAGAACCAGCTATGCAGGGGGTATAGACTCCAGTTTCTTGATGAATGTGAGCCAAAATAACTGTACAAACACATTTTTAAAGTATAGATTGTATGACGCTTGGTTTCTGAAGAGTTTGATATATGTTTGCGCGAGCACAAAAGAAGAAGACTGAAGAAGTTTTGGCATGTTGATCTATGATCAGTCTAGTTCAATGAAGGACGTGCGCAATTATGAAGATTGGCAGAATACATGCGTCTGCCTTCCGCAAACAAGAACTTGTGATTCCTTGCGATTAGGAAGCATACTTGTTTTGCAGATAAATCGCATACTACTAAACAATATTCACGATGCTAGTAATAAGCGTGCGTGCGTGCGTGCGTGCGTGCGTGCGTGCGTGCGTTTCAGATTCAGACAATGTTCTACATCGTTTATCTCAAATCGTTGATAGTTCCAACAGTTACTTGATAGAATCTGATTAAACAAAGATTCTTCGGAGCTGATTACATTTTGCGCTCCTGTGGATTAGCTTGAGAATAACGCAGGATACCCACAAAGTCTCAAGTAGCGCAAGTTGATCTTCCTATAAAAGTCATATTTTAAGATGGAGACTGGAAATTGTTTCCTTGTTCTTCGAAGTTCCAGCAATGCCGCATGCGCATGGTCTTTTATTTTCAGTTTTCAGCGATTTTTTCCCTCCACCAGTCCCATCCATACGCAAAACAATCAAATGATACAAATCGCAGAAAAGAAAAAAAAGAAAACTACTACAGACTTAGAAATCTGATCCCCAAGAACTCCTCAGTGTAAAGCAGCCAGGGTGGGCGTGGTTTGGTCAGCAGCAGAATACATGGCAAAGAAGACGAAGATGGTGGTCAAGAAGTCGTAGCGTGTTTACTCAGCAGCAGAATACATGGCAAAGAAGACGAAGATGGTGGTCAAGAAGTCGTAGGGTGTTTACTCTCAGCAGCAGAATACATGGCAAAGAAGACGAAGATGGTGGTCAAGAAGTCGTAGCGTGTTTTACTCAGCAGCAGAATACATGGCAAAGAAGACGAAGATGTTGGTCAAGAAGCCGTAGCGTGTTTTACGGAGGCAGTCAGCAGCAGAATACATGGCAAAGAAGACGAAGATGGTGGTCAGGAAGCCGTAGCGTGTTTTACTCAGCAGCAGAATACATGGCAAAGAAGACGAAGATGGTGGTCAAGAAGCCGTAGCGTGTTTTACTCAGCACCAGAATACATGGCGAAGAAGACGAAGATTGTGGTCAGGAAGCCCTATCACCCGTGGGTCCTGCCGGCAGCCTTGCTGCAGGTGTCGGAGACCTGTGACGGAGGCAGTCCGTCTGGAGGCTTGACCAATGGTGCGGCCGCCAATTTGGCGATCCCGCACATGTTCTTTCCCTTTTCCACCAGGCCGTATCCGCTCTTTCCCCAGTGTTTGCCCCAGCTAGGAAACGTAAATGCATGTGCGTTCACAACACACACCACACACACACACACCACACCCACACACACACACACACACACACACACACACACACAAGCAACGGAAATGCAAGGTCAGGTAAACCGTGTCCTGTAATTAGAAAAAAAAATGAGCCGGCCTATCATACTTTCCACAAACATATTAGAATATATTTAAATCATACAAGAGAATGCTTACTCCTCTCTCTCTCTCGTCTCTCTCTCTCTCTCTCTCTCTCTCTCTCTCTCTCTCTCTCTCTCTCTCTCTCTGAACAAGAGGATCTGTTGTGTCCATTGTGTAAATCTGGTTGGAAAGATGAACTTCATTTTGTTTTCGTATGCCCTGTTCTGGCAGATCTACGACAAAAACTTATGCCTCTTATTACTCACCCCCTTCAAATGGGGCTGTGGCCTTCTCTTGAATAAATTACCGTTATTGTTATCGTTATCATTATCGTTATCTCTCTCTGAACAATCATCGCGACGTCACACTGAAGAACAGGTCACCAGATTATCTAAGCTCCTTCATTTGTGTGTCATGGCCAAGGTCTCTGTCATCTTTGCTGCACGATATAGTCTACACATTCTGACGACTCAGATGCAGAAAGTTCCGTCTGCAGACTCAACTGCAGGGATGATAATAGGCAACATTTCTATGCCAGCGCTTTCCAACACGTCGGAGTGTGCAAGTCTAGTCTCCATGGTCTGGAGCAGCTGTGATATCAAGGGCTTGGCAGCTGGGGATGACTGGATGGAGAGAGGACCGGGAATGCTCAGTAGACCTTTCAGAATGGGACACCCGCCCACAGATCGCCAGGAAGAGTGGCATGAGACCGGATACTGTTCTGCACTCACGTGTGCATCAAAACACATGATTCTGATCGAATTGACTGTCCCGTGCGAAAGCAGAATGGAACACGCGCACCTCTGCAAGACTGAGAAGTACGCCAGTCTAGCTAGCAGCTTGAGGAATCGGGGCTTCCTGGCCCAGGTTCTCGCCGCCAAAGAGGTTGGAGCAATGGGATTTGTGGGCTCCTCAGTCTATGATCTCATGAAAGAGCTTGGGGTTTCAGGTAAGAAGACGATCAGAACCCTGAAGGCAATGGTAGAGGCAGCTGAAAAGAACTCTAGATGGAGCTGGTCGAGGAAGAACAAAAACCTGAACCTCATATGAACCTTCCTGGCCCATTTCCCCGAAAATGTTGGAGCAATGGATTCAGTCGATGATCTCATGAAGAGGAGGTAAGAAGACAGAAGTGTCCCTCTAGCAGGTCGTCAGTTGCTAATTTCACTTGAACATCCCGTTAGCAGGTGGGGTCAGACATCCGTCTGAAAAGGCACGTCTTGAGACGCCCACTGTCCAGAGTTTGCAGGGTTTAATCCCGGCAGCGCCAGAAAAGAAAAGAACAAGAAAAACGTTGGCAGTGCAAGGGCATCTTGGAGTCATGACCTGGATGATGCCCGGTTCGTTTGGAGTGTAAGGAGTTCAGGGGCCGAAACACTTGTCTGAGGGGGGTTTCTTCTCTGAGGACCTTCTGCTGTCAAGCTCCCCCAAGAGTTTCTTCCTACCAGTTTGCCAACTCTGACAACTCGGATACAGGCAGTTCCGTCGGCAGACTGGACTGTAGGGGTGATGATTGGCAACATTTGTGTCCGAATGCTTTCAAATACATCGGGGTTTGCAAGTGAAGTTTCCCTCCTTCGATCATGCTATTTCTTCTGGCAGCAATGTGACCTTCCCATTGC
>JADBJO010000512.1:577500-582500 GCA_016801955.1 Conus betulinus | reverse complement strand
TTTCTTTTCTTTTTCTTTTCTTTTTTTTTTTTTCTTTTTTAAACACTGCCAGACAAACTCATACTTCGCTTATGTTCCGAAACAGTCTCCACGGGTGAACGAAGTCAACAAAGGGAGTTAAATGCAGCAGTTATAAAAATAACTGACATCGTGGGTTTTGGAGTTGCTTCCCTTCTCATGTCGTCTAAGTACCTTCCCCATGTTAATTTCTCGCGTTCCGTGTTTCAAAAAGGCTGCATGACACAGGACATCATGTTAACCCGTCATATGACGTGCTGTCTGAAAGGAAGGGAAAACTATCAGCAGACAGTCAGTCGCATTTAGTCACGTAGCGTTTGATGCCATCAAACAAGAGGATTGCCTTATTCAGCATGTCACTGTTGAACATTATGATCCCTGTTGTCTTGTGTTGTTTTCTGTGCAGAAACAGTTCAACTCATTCCGCACATTCTGAGGGCTGTTTTAAGACTAGGCCAATAATATTCGTTTCAATCAGGGAAGAAGAGAGAGGCGCACAGTAGTTTGTCTTCTCTTTAGTGTTAAAAGTAATTCGCGTCGCGTAGAGAGAGAGAGAGAGAGAGAGAGAGAGAGAGAGAGAGAGAGAGAGGGAGTATCAATTCCAGATGTTACTGTTCATAGCTATGATATACATGATGGCTTCGTAAGTCTGCTGTAAGAAGGTAATCACTTCAGCGTAAATCATGGAGGCCTTTCTGTGGATGCGTGCGCGCGCGCGCGCGCGCGCGCGCGTGTGTGTGTGTGTGTGTGTGTGTGTGTGTGTGTGTGTGTGTATGCGTGCGTGTGCGCATGTGTGTTTGTTTGTGTGTGTGTGTGTGTGTGTGTGTGTGTGTGTGTGTGTGTGTGTGTGTGTGTGTGTGTGTGTAAAACAACCACCCAAATTATACGACATCGCTTTCTATCTTCGATGTAAACTGAAGTGGCAGTTTCGCTGATTTGCAGCAAGGAGATCTGGGGGGCTTTGAAGAATTACTGCTGTAAATATCTGTATTTTTGGAAAGTGGGAAAATTGATTCATGTATTGTGACTTCAGATACTTTAGAACAAGAACAAAAACATCAAGAACAGCAGCAGCAGCAGCAATAACAACAACATCAATGACAACAACGACAACAGTAAAACCAGGCTGAAAGCAAATAAGACATTCCACCGATGGCTTATGACCTAAGTAAAAACGGAACGTAATCCATAAAACGGAAAATTCCATGCTCGCTTTTGTAAGTAATCTGATAGAGATGACAGAGATAAAATCAGAAAATATAATTTTTTGAAGTAAAAAGTATGCTTCGAACATGGTTGCAAAAATTAAGGCACAAATAAAAAGAAAATAAATCAGAAGACAGTCGTCTTAAAATAGAATCCGATTTGTGTAGGGATATTTCCTCTGAACTAGTCTGATAATCTGAGCAAAGACACTTTGCGACTCTGGGTTCTTCATGTTTCTGTGTGTTCTGACTCAAGAGTCTAATAAAAAAAATTTACCTGAATGAAATTTTCGTCCAGCTACTGCTGTTCTTCATCAGCCCCGACTGACTGGTAGTTGTGGTGGGTGTTGGTGTTCTCTGAGTTGTCCTCATTGTGAGGTGATAGGCGTGACGTGGCTATGACCTGCCCCCCTCCCCCCCCCCCCCCCCCCCCCCCCCCCCCCCCCCCCCTATTTACAAGGGTGTGCTGAACACCTATCACTCCACCAGTGAGGACAACTCAGAGGACACCAACACCCACCTCAACTACCAGTCAGTCGGGGCTGATGAAGACCAGCAGTAGCTGGCCGAAAGTTTCCTTAAGGTAAATTTTTATTAGACTCTTGAGTCAGAACACACAGAAACAGTCTGAGAATCGTTCACACTAAACAGAGAATGTACACTATGTGCGTGTGGTGCAGCAGCCCAGATAGACTAGCGGACTGTTTTAAGCACATGGTACTGAAAAAGTGATGTCGACAAACTTCATTTTGAGATTCTTATTTCCTTGCTCAAATTAGCATGGGTCAGAAAATCTATCCCCCCCCCCCCCCCCCCCCCCCCCCCCCCCACCACCCCACCACCAAACAAAAGATTTGCATGAATATCATGGTTTTTATGGCCAGTACTTAAACAAGTACGACACCCACACGCTTTCAAAGTGTTCCAGTTTGGGTCGGGTATTTTTCTCAGCATCCTCTAAAGTTGAATCGACAGAGTGAAGTTGCATTCTCGCTGAGTCATTACTTTGCAATGAAAAGTGTCACACTGTTTAACATCACGTCTGTGATAAGAAAGGGGCACAGAATAACACTGATCTTGTGAAAGTCATGGTGGGAAGCAATAGTGGCGGTATTTTTTTTCTTAAGTTATACATCCTTCTCACAAAAATACGAAGTTGACATAAATGTTCTGTTTGTTGACATATCTTTTCTTTTCAAACAATGCAATTAAGTGACTTCAATATAAACTTAACCAAGCTGTTCATAAGTGTGAAGAAAAGATCCCCAAAATATACTCTGCTAGACGAAGCAGAAAATGTCAATATGACACCATTTATCAAATGGGGAGAAACACCAGTTAATTAGAAAGTAGTGTAGTTCTAGGAGAAAATGAAGCTATGAGTGAGTGTGTGTTTGTGTTTGTGTGTGTAACTGTGTCTGTGCGTGCGTGTTTGCGTTCGTGCGTGCGTGCATGCGTATGTGCGAGCGCGCATGCGTATGTGCGAGCGCGCGCGCGCGCGTGTGTGTGTGTGTGTGTGTGTGTGTGTGTGTGTGTGTGTGCGTGCTGCGTGCATGTGTGTTGTGTGTGTGGGGGGGGGGGGGGGGGGGGGGGGGGGGAGGAGGAGGGGAGGGGGGTGCATTCCAGTGATGAAAAAGATATACGTTGTATAATTTGCACATTGACATTCTAACTACCTGTTTTTGACAATCCAGACAGGCGGGTGACCGGAATCGTGCCTGTAGCCCACAACAGTCATGGCGTGCAGTCCACGATAGCTGCTAGAGGAGGGTCGCATCCCTGCACGCTGTAAACCCCTGCAACACAAGTTGGCGGGCAGTGTCACGCTCGATGCCCGACCATAGTCACCGTCCAAACCCCGCACGGGACCGTTGGTCTGTTCAGATAGCGCAGTGCCGACTGCCTTGTTGGCAAGGGGACAGACATTGTACAGCAAAAAAGAAGGGGGGAAACAGGGGGGACCATATATATCAAAGAAAAGCACACTATACTACGGACCTTGACGGTATATGAGGAAACCCTTGCTGATTGTCATACTGTTTTTACCCTGCCAACTTAAAACCGACACATGATTTTAGGCTCAAAATGTCGATTTAATCTCTCATGAGAAAGCCACAGTGGTTGAGAACCATAGTCAGAGATGAATCTTTCCATCTGTACTCACCAGAGCGATAGTGAGAAAAAAAGACCGTAGCACGTAGAACCGAATGTACACCGGGCCGACGTCAGACACCATGTCCTCCGTTCGACCTTCATCGTTTGTGGAGTACAAACATCCATCCACTCTGGCCGCCACATGAGGTTCTGAGAATTGACAGTGGCCCACCACCCGAAGTGTTGGGTCTGAAAAATGTCCAAATGGACAGGTTGGTCTGTTTCTCTGGTGTACATTGTCTATACGGCCAGAAGAAGACGCTGAATATTGCCAATGACGGTTTTCCTGCGCTGTCTCTCTCTCTCTCTCTCTCTCTCTCTCTCTCTCTCTCTCTCTCTCTCTCTCTCTCTCTCTCACGTATCTACCTCATCATCCATCCATACCTATCTATCCATCTATCTATCTATCCATCCATCCATCCATCCATCCATCCATCCATCTATCTATCTATCTATCTATCTATCTATCTATCTATCTATCTGTCTGTCTGTCTGTCTGTCTGTCTGTCTGGTCTCTGTCTGTCTGTTTATATCTATCTATTTATCTATCTATCTTTCTATCTAATTATGTGCTTGTGTGCATGTATGTGTGTACGCATGTATGTATGTATGTGTATGTATTATGTAATGTATTCATGTATATATGTCTGTCTGTCTGTATGCATGTATATATGTGTCTGTCTGTTGCCTGTCGGTTTCTCTCTCTCTCTCTCTCTCTCTCTCTCTCTCTCTCTCTCTCTCTCTCTCTCTCTCTCTCTCTCTCTCTCTCTCTCTCTCTCTTCTGTGTGTGTGTGTGTGTGTGTGTGTGTGTGTGTGTGTGTGTGTCCCTCCCTCACTCTCTCTCCCTCTCTTTTCAATAGATATATGTATAAATAAACAAATAAATAAATGAATGAACAAATAAATCACAGAAAGAGGAGCAAAAATAACTTTTCTATATCGCCGGAAACATATACAAACAGAAAAGAACACAATAAATCAAACCAGGAAACTTTTACAAAAAGAAAAGAACACAATACAACCAAACCAGGAAACATACACACAAACAGAAAAGAACACAATAAACCAAACCAGGAAACATGTACAAAGAGAATAAAACACAATACAACCAAACCAGGAAAAGTATACAAACAGAAAAGAACACAATGTAACCAAACCAGAAAAGATGTACAAACAGAAAAGAGCACAATACAACCAAACCAGGGGAACATGTACAAAGAGAAAAGAACAAAATACAACCAAACCAGGAAACACGCACAAACAGAACAGAACGCAATACAACCAAACCAGGAAGCATGTACAAACAGAAAAGAACACAATACAACCAAAAACAAGGAAGCACGTGCAAACAGAAAAGAACACAATACAACCAAACCAGGAAACAATCTCCTGCCATGAGATGAGATTACGAAAGAAACAAAACATTAAAACAAGATGCAAAGCATATAAACGTACTCCCAGTTTATCTTGACTACGACGTCACAATCAAACATGCGTCATAATGTATTACGTCACTTCGGTTTATGACGCAAAGAAGCTTTGACGTCCAGTTTTGTTTGCGTTATCATTTTCTATATATTCCATAAAGAAGAAAAAAACGTTTTGAGCCGTTATAGTCGTTAG
>JADBJO010000512.1:565000-572500 GCA_016801955.1 Conus betulinus | reverse complement strand
ATACGCGTGTTTCAGTACAGCTGTCAGTTTTCTTTCACGTTGATGTCACTGGTTAGTGTTTGGGGCCTATGTATGAGAAAGGTGCGATATAAATGACTAGTTTCGCTTCAAATGTTATTGAATGGAAATGATTTCAATCCAGCAAAAACTTTCATTCTTAAATAAAACCATTCACCATGGTCATTCCAAGAAAAGCAATCAAGTTATCATCAAATGAAAGTACCGAATTGTTCCTTGAAGGCTTGCCACGTGTCCTCATAAGGTGTGTAGTTTTGTTCTGATGACTACGTCCTGAGCCATGCTGACAACTGGCATCATCACAGTGCAAAGGCCAGCATCTTCGATGATGTGATTCCTGTGTCAACACAAAGGAGAAGCGCCTAAAAGTAAGAATCCAAATGGATCTTTACATGGTATGCAATCAAGGAAAATCAAAAATGACGTAGCACACCACAAAATCTAAAGCACAGGTTAATGGACAAAACAAGACATCGGTCTACAGTTTTCTATATGCCTCGTCCTATTTCAATTGCGTGCAAAGATCGTTGTCAATTGTTTTCTTTTTTTTTTCTCTCTCTCTCCCCTATGCTCACAAAGCATTGAGAATTTCATTACAAAGAGAAAAACGTCATTTTTGTGTGAATGAAACACCAGAATAAAACTTATGTTACGGAGACCGGTGATAGGGGGTGCTAAAAAAAAAAAAAAAAAAAAAGAAAGAAAGAAAGAAACCCTGGGTGGATGCAAAACTACATTTACAAATCCGAAATCTAAATAACGAATGTCCCGCACTACAGCAGAAGTATTCACCGGATAATGCAGGATATGCACCACAGGACCTGAGCGGAGTCCGGGCCCTTTCAGCGTGCGTGGATGGCGTACATGACAACGTAGTAATATTTCAAGTAGCCTACTGATTAGATCCTGCCGCTATGCTGGTCCAATAAAAATACAACAATTAGCCTCATTAAAATTCTAGGCTGTGCCTTGTTGTCTGTCACAAGTTTGTGAAATTAAGCAGAATTTCACTCGAATCAGCAGGATCTACAACACTGGCTATCACAACACACTCAAAAAAAAAAACAACAAACAAAATATATATATATATATATATATATATATATATATATATATATATATATATATATATACATACATACAATATGTATGTTTATATTTCACTTTATCTTGAAGCTCGAATACGTTCAAAAACGTGGTGAAATACTATGAAGAATACCCAAAACTCCCACACTGACTATTTCCTATTTAAATCACATGGTTTGAATCACTTACACTGAGCACATGACTCTCTCTCTCTCTCTCTCTCCTCTCTCTCTCTCTCTCTCTCTCTCTCTCTCTCTCTTTTTAACCCAATACAGGGATAACTCGGTATCCTTGTAAATCATAAAAGTATGAAGGATAATTCAACATTAGAACATGTACTGTCAGCCTGCAAACCCAGTCTCCTACACAATGTGTCTATGAACCTGTGTGTTAGTATTACTCATACTTTTGAACAAACAAACCAACAAAAAGAAAGAAAGAAAGAGAAAAAAAAGCATCCCCCCCTGAAATAAGTTTCTCATCAGTCACGACTCCAGCATAAGACATTCAAATAAAAAAAAGTCAGCCTAGAGCTGGAGAAACTGATAATATTCTCTCAACTGATGGAACCCTACTCACCGTGTCGTCTGCAGGTCTCAATTTTCTTTTCTTTTCTTTTCTTTTCTGTCTTCAGACTGCGCCCCGAGTGCTAGTGGTGCGTCTGGCTGAGGAATGCGCTCAGCTTGTTTCTTATAGTGGCCACCTTCGAGGTGAGGGGAAGAGAAGGTGGGGTGTGCTGGTACCGGGAGGTGGGGGGGGGGGGGGGGGGGGGTGTATGGGGTGGCAGAGAAGGGGGGGGGGGGGGGGGGGGCACGTTATAGTGGCCCTGGACGTTAAAGCCATACCTTACGTGTAAGAGGCTTAGAATGCACAGGAGAGAGGATTTACCGATAGAATTGCGGAACAGATCCGAGTGAAAATTCCATCTGCTGTAATGCTTTCTATAAATATGAACATATGAAAGAGAAACAAAAGGTCTAACGATATTATAATGACACTGTCGTTACACGCTTCTTGCACTTCTGTATGTTAACGTAGCGCTGCAGGATGCCTACCCTGAGACTGACATCACCCGGGTGACTTGGAACACCCTGACGTTACAGGACAACCTGTCACCCAGTGCCGGAGAGACTCTTTGCAATGGCTGGCCACCTAGTTACGTGGACTGCGGATCCGATTGTCGCCACAGGTGCTTCGTGTGGGTTGGAACCGGGCATGATCAGTCAGCCACTCTGGTGTTGTGAAATGGATGGACAAGCTTGAGGAGGAGACAGACAGGCGGCAGTGATTACTAAAACTTACATGTTAGTGCCAATGAAGATGCAGCTTCGATGATGGCGGTTACACGTTCTGATGGTGGTGGTGGAGGTGGTGGTGGTGATGGCGGCGGTGGTGGTGGTGGTGGTGGTGGTGGCGGCGGCGGTGGTGTTAGAAAATAAGTCCTGTCTTGAACTCACCTGACTGCACTTCATGTTGGAAGAACGAAGACCTTTTCTGATGACGGCGACAACGGCGGCGGCGACGACGGACGACACGACAATAACGACTATGATTATAACAATGATGATGATGATGATGATGATGACGATGACGATGATGATGATGATGATGATGATGATGTGACTGTATGACTGCACTGAGGCCCCCAGCTGGTGGGCTCGCTGGCAGCATGTTCTGAGCTGAGAGATCCTTTTCCTTGCCATGGTCTTGGATGAGCGGTCCGAGAGATACACGCATACGTGAACCTATGCAACTTTGCAATATTGTAGATCATACGGTGTGTGTGTGTGTGTGTGTGTGTGTGTGTGTGTGTGTGTGTGTGTGTGTGTGTGTGTGTGTGTGTGTTGATCAGATGCTGAATCCAAATCTGTCGGCGACGACGATAATCTAGGCATCTTTATCTTTCTTACTCTTCTTCGTACCCGCAGATCACGTAATGCAAGTAACAGTCGGACCCCACACAACACCGCACATTCACACCTAGTGACGTTTTGATTTGCAGGAGTGTCAGTTTCAGGTTCAGTTTCATCAATAAGGTGTCACTGCTTGCGGATTTGGCCATACACAGTACACCACATCCACGAGGCCACAGGATTTCTAACTGATGGATCAATTAATTAATGACTAAGATGGAAGGATTTAAGACGAGGGTCTCATGCATACGACTTCTAAAAATGTCTTGCCCCTGCATTAGCCAGATACGTTGGCCAGACTTGGCATTGTTTGCACAACTAATATGATTGTGTGTGTGTGTGTGTGTGTGTGTGTGTGTGTGTGTGTGTGTGTGTGTGTGTGTGTGTGTTTGTGTGTGTATGTATGTATGGATGTACGTATGAATTTGACTATTTGTGAGTAATACATTTATAGAACATGACATAGTTACTACGGGTCATTACTAACAACAATAACAACGATAATCACAATAATGATAATGATGTTGACGATCACAGTGAAAATAAAAATGATCGTGATGAAAAATGACGCTGAGATAAAAATGCTAATGAAAATGATCATCATCATCTCATCATAACCATCATCATCATCATCATCATCATCATCATCATCATCGTCATCATCATAACAGCATCAACAACAACAACAGCAACAAAAATAATAATGATAATGAATATAGTAGTAACACTATAATAATAATGATAATAACGATAATGAAAATAACAAGAATAATGATGACAATGAAGATGGTAACAACAACAACAATAACATCAATAACCAAAATCATAATAATAACAATAATAATGATGATGATGATGATGATGATGATGATGATGATGATAACAATAATGCTAATGATCATACTAACATAATAATGACCACAACAATAAAATGATGACAACACCTGCGGCAAACATGAATTACTGGCCTTCAGTCACAGGATGTCGTGCAACAAGACGTTTTGTGTTGGGGTGACGTTTTGTACTGCAACATCATCGCACCACAGGCCCTGCTACCCCTCACAGGTCAATGGAATGGCCCACCACCCCCTCACGGGTCAATGGAATAGCCCACCACCCCTCATAGGTCAATGGAATGGCCCACCACCCCTCACAGGTCAATGGAATGGCCCACCACCCCTCACAGGTCAATGGAATGGCCCACCACCCCTCACAGGTCAAGGGAATGGCCCACCACCGACGCGTGACGAACAAGAAACTCCGCATTGTCACAGGCGGTCGTGGGTGCAAATTGAAACCAAGTAATGGCGAGTTTTCCACGAACAAGAATACCCCGAATACCTGGCTATACAAACTAAAAGTACAGTGTGACGACGTCAACACACACACACACACACACACAGAGGGGGGGGGGGGGGGGGGGGGGGGGGCAGGGAGAGGGGTATCCACGGTGGTTGTAGAGGGTTTTTTTGTTTTTTTTTTTTTTCAGCTGGAAAAACGGGATGGAGCTATGAGGAGCAGGGCCTAGAAGGTCACGAAATTACTCTTCGGTGAAACTTTTCTCCATTGCAGCTTGACCCTCTTTAGAGGGGGGGGGGGGGGGGGGGGGGGGGGAGGGAGAAGAAAAATAACAGAAAAAGAAAAGAAAATGTGCTTGGCTTTAGTTGGTTCTGGTGGTCGTAGTGTTCTGGTGGTGTTGGGGGGGGGGGGGGGGGGGGGAGGAGATGGATCCAGGAAGGGGGTGAGAGTAGGGGGCAGGGCGAGCACTGGCGGTGAGTAGGCAACGGAAGGGCGGAAAGGAGGGACGGGGAGACGTAAAACGACAGAGGGAGAGAGAGAAACGGCGGGGGGATGGGGGGAGGGGGGGGCGAAGGTCAAGGAGATAGATCGAGGTGGGGGGGGGGAGTTGAGGGTCGGGATGGTGGGGTGGTGAGACTTGTTGCTATGTTGGCCTGCCAATATAAGCCCTACCATACGACTGTTGTTACGAGCCGATTTCACCATTTTCTCTCTCTCTCTCTCTCTCTCTCTCTTCTCTTCTAAACGTCTTAAAGCTGCAGCCAAACAGAGATTTGGGAACTGTTTCAACTTAATAGCGAAAAAACAACAAAATACTGGCCTTACGTGCTACCCTGTCAATTATTCATAAAAACAGACTAATTCTGTCAATCAAAAAAAAAAAAAAAAAAAAAAAAAACAGTACTGCCTTCTCTTTCTTTTCCCATTATTAAAAAAGACGAAAACAAACAAACCAAGAAAATCACAAACAAAAACAAACACATGGCTTACAATACAGCTTATTCATTGGCTGTCAGCAAATTAGGTTTCAGTTACCATCGGATTTACTAACTATTGTCGGATTCACCTTAAACTGAACTCACTTGCCAGGAAGCAATTATGTCCCTTGACGTCTTAATAGAATGCCATACGCATGCCTGCATCCTATGTGAACACAGCCTGAGCTTCCAATGATGGTGCACGATTGCTCCCAGCAGGTTGGTTCGGCAATTGAAGTCATCACTTCTCTGCGCCCCACTCTCACCTCGGGGTGTATCTGTTCTTCTGCCGTCGGATTTACTTTAAACTGGACTCACGGGAAAGTGGGATGTCAGTATTATTATTCTGAACGTACATTCCGCCCCCACGCATGCACCCTTTCTAATGTGTAGCTGATGTCAGTGCCTCAGTCACACTGGTCTCTGACGAAGACTTCCCGGGGATCATTCCCTACTCAAACCACCCTATACTGAGTAAAGGAATCGGCTCTGTGAACAAGCGTGCTAAGTGGTTAACAAACCGTGTTCGTTTGGAATTTATACACAGATATCTTTAAGGCTTCCCTGTCACCATGAGCTCCAACAAGATACTCCAGAATGCTACCTAGTGGTAAAGGCGTTCAGTTGACGTGTTTGGAATATACCTCAGCTTGATTTCATGATCAGCGTTTTTTTTTTTTCCCTTTTATCCTATTTGATGTCAAAATTCTTCCAATGTTTTTCGAATTCTTTCGAAGTTTGGGGTACCTGGGGGATGATGATTCAGCAGAGTATGTACTTTTTTCTTTGCAAATAATTCTTAGTGTATCTCGAAGCAAAACACGTACGTCTCTTGCACAGACAGTTCTGTGCATGCTCTTAAACATTCATTTCGTGTGTCAAAAAATGGAAGGTATGGGCTTTCAATAACAAACATGATGTTGATGAATTTAGATACCACGGGTAAGAACAAAACTGAATTTTCAAGCTGAAAACTCTCTCTCTCTCTCTCTCTCTCTCTCTCTCTCTGTTTCTCTCTCTCTCTCTCTCTCTCTCTCTCTCTCTCTCTCTCTCTCTCTCTCTCTATCTATCTATCTATCTATCTATCTATCACATCACACACACACACACACACACACACACACACACACACCACACACACACACACACACACACACACACACACATACACACACACATACACTTTAGATCGGGGGATATCCGCAACTGCGCAATTAGTGGACAGCCCGTCACTTAATTAACGAAGAAAAGACTTGCATATCTTTTTAGTCAAGAATGGAGATCAAATATAAACTAAGCGACAGACTCAACTTCTATTCACCTTTCCAGTCTTCAGTCATTCCTGAAGCTACAGAATACGCTTTACAGGCATTCTGACAGGACTCCGGATCAGAAAAACCGATCTTAAACGAGTTCATAAAACTTACAGGTGCCTACTGATACATCTCTTGTTTGTCCGAAAACAGAAGCAAATGAGTCACATATGTGTTCAAGATCAAATGTAATTAAAATCAAAGAGTTCATAAAACCGATGTGTGCGTGTTGATATGAACAGCGGTGACAACTGCCCTTTACTATTTCAAGCAGAAAGATAATGAGCTACATGTGTCTTCAAGGTCAAACTAATTGATATCAGTAAATATTCCCACACGTTTTCAAGGTCCTAGACGTTTTGTGTCCATTTATGGAGGCCCGACAGTCAGAAAACTAGTGTGGTCGCTCTCTAAACCATTTAGGTCGCGCGAAAGCATAAATTTAATATGCAAAGAGTCTGATACATTATACTATGGTGGTTTTCTTCTTCTAGCTGTAAATGTCTACAGTTAAATGTATTTCGTTTATGTCTCTGTACCTTATAAAAATAGCGAAGACTTGAAATCATGTGAACAGTCGTTGTTTCTCTCTCTCTCTCTCTCTCTCTCTCTCAATCTCTCTCTCTCCTCTCTCTCCTTCGCTCTCTCTCTCTCTCTCTCTGTGTGTGTGTGGTGTGTGTGTGTGTGTGTGTGTGTGTGGGTGTGTGTGTGTGTGTGTGCTTGAATTCATGTGAACAGTTGTTAGTCTCTCTCTCTCTCTCTCTGTCTGTGTAAATTAATGAGAAAACGAAAATAATACAATAAACATCTGAAAGACATAAAAAAAAAAAAAACATAAAGGAAAAATTAACAGGGAAACATTTAACATTTGTAAGTAGAATAATAAAATCAGAA